>JXSR01S063160.1:0-13191 GCA_000969725.1 Ophiothrix spiculata
TCTAGATCATGATGGCAGTGATGTCATCATGATAATAATTAATAATAATAATAATTGTCCCACTTATATAGCGCTTTTTCTGATTGAACATCGGGTCAAAGCGCTTATTACAATCATTACATTAGCAATAGAATAGAGCCAGCTGCCTTTTACAATGTCCTTGGTATCGATATACCATTAGACAGCGCTACTCGACTATATTCCTAGTAATTACCCATATAACGCTCGGGTCGACGAAGCAATGGAGATTAAATGCCTTGCCCAGGGCATAACTTGTTGGCGCTAGCAGGACTCGGAACTCACAACCTACTGATTAAGAGTCCTGCTCTGTTCTGCTAGACCACACAAGCTCCCAAAGCTAACATTTGATAAATTAGCTATTTTATCTGTGTGTTATTAATGTTCATTGAAATAATTTCCGCATGACATCTTTCTTCTGTATCTCCAGGATTACTACACTGTCCATGGTCCCGATGCCTTGTTTGCTGCTAGAGAAGTATTCAAGACTAATGGAGTGGTCAAATACCTTGGAACAGGTTGGTAAAACCAGGGGCATCGTAATTGCATCTTTCTTTTCCTCTAGGATTACTTGAAACAGGATGGTAAAATAGGGGACAGGTTGGGGGAGTGGTTGTTCCTCGCCTTTCACCAGTATGGCCCAGGTTCGATTCCCGGTCAAACCAAGGTTGTAATTGAATATGGTTGTCTAGCTATACTCGTCATTGAGGGTTTTCTCAGAGCACTAGGACATTTCCTCCTGCATCGAAAATCAAAAATTCTTTCCATTATTGTCTTTCTCAGTCTGGAGGTGTTTCATGCATATGTACTATTGGGATAACATACCTGCCAACTAGTATTAGATTTAATCTTATAAGGAACCATGCATGATACCACTTAGTAGTGGCCCTGTGGGAAAAAAAACTCCTCCCTAACAACTCCATTTTCGACTCCACTAGTGTTACTTATTAAACAGTAAATCTGTATTTTATTCCAACACAGGAGCCAACAAGATGTCGTCAAGTTGTCCTCAATAAGATGGAATTTCGAATCAGTTGTGAGATATTTGTTGGTATTTAAAAGAGCATGGTCCGTTTGCCTCAACTTTTTTTTCAAACTTTTTGAGATTTTGGCACCAAAATATTTTTCTCGTGAAATTTCACGACTGAATTATATTCCGTTTTGGAGATACATTTGAAAATGTGTCTAATGATGGTAACCATAATTAATTTTACACAGTAACGTATAGGAGGCTCTGAAATACAAAATAAAAACTTTTGACCAATTCAGCTAAAATTTGAAACTTAGACCCCTTGAATGGTCATCTTTTATATGACATTGAAAACTACATTTTTTTTAAATCGGACCAATCTCTTTTTAAGCTATATCGAGTTTGAGGTATACCAAAATAAACTCTCAGTCTGTTTCTCAAGTATTGTACCCTAAACATGATTTAAATATGTTTACTTTTGATGCAGGAACCAACAAGATGCCATCTGTTGTGCTCAGTAAGATGAATTTTGAGTCTGTCGTGAGAGATTTGCTGTTAGTAAAGCAGTACCGAGTTGAGGTGTATCAGAATCAAACTGTCAAGGGACACGACTGGGAGCTGGCGTTTAAGGTAAACTTTTGTAATATATTTTACCCCTAATTCACCCCAAGATGTGAGATTTGTTGATGGTTTTTAAAGCAGACGAGTTGAGATGTATCTGAATGACATGGTCAAGGGACATGGATGTGGAACTGGCATTTAAGGTAAATGTGGCTTAATGTTTTTGAGGAAGTTGGTTTCCATTCCAATATATATCTTAGTTTGATGATTGAAAGTGGTTTTGCCATTATTATCTCCGCAAATCATTTTATCACTGAAAATCTGTAATCAAACATTTAAAATTTGTGCTAATAAATAGTTTGAAACACCTGTGCTATAAAAACATTTTTGAGCTAACAGATGAGGTAACCAGTTTAGAAATTTGCCGCAGATGACGAGAACCAAAGATGGTTCTTCTTTGCGAGAACCATTGGTTCCTGTAAAATTCCCCTTGTCAATATTAATTTTTTTAGTACTGTAATAAATGCACCTCTAAGCTCTTTAAATGATAAAGATGTGATGTTAAATTAGAATATTTTTCAGGCCAATACATATTTTGTTTGTTTTCATTCGTGAGCTAGGAGATAATTACTTGACCTACACATGTACCAAGAAAGTGTGCATTCATGTAAAGTATATAACATATTACAGTCAAGAATGGGGAAAAAAAAACATTGAAGAAAAGATACAATGAACTTTTGCATAAACTTGGTTAAACATTCTTTATTTTCACATGTCACTAGCACTTTTGCAGGTTCTTGGGTTCTCGCCGAAATTCTAAGCCTGGCTGATACCATTCTAAAATTCTAAATTTGCAGGCTTCACCGGGTAACCTTTCCCAATTTGAAGACATCCTGTTTAGCAACAATGATATGTCGACATCCGCCAGCGTGATCGCCGTCAAATATACCAACGAAGGTGGCCATAGAACCATAGGAGTCGGCTACGCTGATGCTACACTCAGAGAACTAGGGGTCTGCGAGTTTCCTGATAATGATCAATTCTCTAATTTAGAGGTAAGTTATATTTCTATCAGAATTTCTGTACACAATGATTCGATTTGAATGACTGTACAATTTGAGACTTTGAACTAAATTTGAGTTGCTTGGTACTCTACTCTGTAGGACTCAACTTTAGATTCAATGCTCTGTTTGTCTCATGTTACAAGCAAACCAAGTTTTAGGTTTAGTGGCATGAGGACTATAAAGATCAAGTTGATATTTTTGAATTACTTGAAGCATATCTTTAACATCCTAACTTCGAGTTACCTGCTCTGAAGAAACAGACCAAGTAGATGCTTTTTGTGTTTTAGAACACTTACACTCTAACTGATTCCTATGGTGGTCTCATTGTGACTTTGAAATTCCATTCTGTATAAGTCATCTTCATTTTCTGTTTCAAATCAATGTCTTCAAATGTTATAATTGATCCCTTATAGTATTTAGGTCCCATCAAAAACTTGACCCATAACCCGACCCAAGCTTGCTAAACCATGTATACCCAAACCCTACCCTAAACAAGGCCTCCAGCCTGAATCTTCGAAGCAAAATAAATTACCGAGAACCCCATTGAAACCCCACAAAAAATTGTTTGGCGATGGTTCCTTTGCTGGCGTGTTTTCAGTAAAGGACAATTTTGAGCCAAAAGTGAACTTAGTACGCTACTGTTATGTTAAAATAAAAAAGTAAATGTATAAAAAAAATTTGCATAACTCTCGATAAGCTTCTTAGATCCGAATTTTCTGTTTTTTACTGAATTTACAGCACGACATTTGCACATCAATAAGTCTAAATGAACAACTAAACAGCCAAGACAATTATGACACAACTAAAATGAGAATAAGAATTCTTACCTTTTTTCATATTCAGGACAAAACAGGCGTAATCTTACCAGCCTCGTCTAGACTCGAGTATCTTCGCAATAACAACAAATTTAAAATCGTCACGCCACCACGCGTGCGCCATTTTACCATTACGCGGGCCACGCGTGTGACACGCACTGCGTCAGTTGCATTGGGTCATGACCCCGTCCTTTGCTGAGCTCACGCTGTGAATGCCTCTGCCTGCGGTCTAGAGTAGTATATATACTTCAATGTCTATGACCCTAAACCCTAACCCTAAAATTTTAGATGGGACCTAAAGTATACTTGGTCCATGTGTCTTTAATTAATGTCAATTAATGTTATATTTTTCCTAGGCCTTGATTGTTCAGCTGGGTCCTAAGGAATGCTTGCTCCCATCTTATGGCGGTGAAACAACTCCTGATGTTGCTAAGCTGAGACAAGTTATTCAAAGGGGAGGATTACTGTTGACTGAACGGAAGAAGGCAGAGTTTACTACCAAGGATATTGTTCAAGATTTGAATCGCCTTCTGAAGTCTAAACGTGAGGACAGTTTCAACTCAGCGGCACTTGGTATGTAAACTTAACTCAAATTCATTTTTGTTTATAAAATATCTCATAAAGTTAGATGTGAAATTATCTAGATTAGCCTAATCTAGATTTAATTTAACTCGATACAGGTCCTAATCTTATTGTCTACAATATCAAATATAAATCAGTACATACCTTTCTGTTTATATTCTTCTCAAATTTCAATGTTCACAAAGGTGATAAGTCAATATGAACCATAGTTATCTAATATTGATTCATTTAAGCGGCATACTGTAAGTGTTAAGCTGGTTCCAGACTAGCCTGTCGTGTTGTATGACCAGCATGACGTCAAAAATTTTAAAGTGTGCAAACTTTACCTTGTCGCATCTCCTTGCTATACGACAAGCTGATATATCGATTACCCTGTCGTGATGGTCACAACAGCACAATATTTTGAGTTGAAATAAATTCAACTTTTCTTGCGACAGACCATTGCAGCAATATGCAAATGTGTTGTGCTACAGTACGACTAAATTTGGGATCGGGACCCGGGAATTCGAGTCCCGCCCGTGAAAGTCGGGACTCTGGAACAAAAAAATGTTCCCGATTCCCGAAAGTGGTACCAATTTAAAAGTACCAACTTTTCATTTTCGTAGTAGGTGTAATTGAACTTACAATTTTCGTATGCAAGCTGTAGTAATCCATTTTAATGTATTTCCAATGACCCGAAAGTAGTGTTGTACCGGTACACGAACGCAAGATTCGTGTTCCGTAAGAAATATGCGGTAGACGAAAACACGAAACAAACGAAAGCTGTCCGATAAAATGTCATTTTATCAACAAAAAAATTACGCTTCGATCGCGAAAAATGAACCTGTTTTGTTTATATAATTATTGTCACTAGATGGCGATGTTCTTATTTTCATAAACTACTAACTATCACACTTACACATGCGCAGTTCATAACAAGATCGAATCACCGAGTCACGCGATCTTTTCCCACCGGTACTAGTAGCATTGCATTGGAGCAACGTAAAACTGGGTACCGCTGAAATGGCGCCGTTTACTTCCGGGTTTTATTTGCGTAAATAACATGAAAAAAGCAACATTTGATCTTGATTTTATCGCAATAATCTTTACTTTTCCTTCATTTTATAATATTTTTGGTTGCAACAATGTATTAGTAAAAGTTTTGGTCTATAACAGTTCGAATTATAGTAATGCAGTAACAAATTCTCCATCATGTAAAAATTGAACTGTGTACACGAAACACGACCAACAAACTTAGCTAGTGGACAAAAAGAACACAGCGCAACATCGAGCTAAGTCCGAGTTCGACACACAAATTGCACATTGAAAATAATAAAATCAAAGGACATCGTCATTATTTTAAAAACATTTCTTACGGACTAGTGGTTTGGTAAGTCTGAAAATCTGTATCAAATTGTCAAAATATTGTCAAATATTCGGCAGTCTAACACACATGACATAGTACATGCAATGAAACACAAATTTTGCGTACGTGAACGGCACTCTCATTTTTCGAGATTATTTTCGGGAATCCCGAGTCCCGCCCGAAAAACCAACTCGAGTCTCGGGAGCAATAATTCCCGAAACTCCCACCCTTAACTTAAGTACGACAACTATAAATTGCAGATGTTTTGGTCGTATGCCGCAACGTCGTGTGCTGCAACGACAGCTAGTCTGAAACCACCTTTAAGCGGCATACTGTCAGTGTAACTTTAGAGCATCAATTCTTAGTTCTGAGAGGAAGGGGCTTTACTTTTAGACCGCTCTAGTTTCCCCAAATATACTTGATAATTTGCTCTTTGAGCATTTGAATTTGAGTCTTATATATTTAAAAAACATATGGTCGGGCAAAGAGAAAAATTACAAACTCATCGCAACTTTACAAAGAGTGCTCGATAGTTATTGAACGGTTCCCATCTTGCAAAGTGTTGAATCAACTAACAATGCTTCTCATCTTGTAACATATTGCACACTTGCCAGATGTGGTGATCTACACAAAAGTGATTATTATTTTTTAATTTACCAAGTATAGATTGATATGTCAAGTTTTGTTTTGTTATTTTCAGCTGAAATGGAAAAAACAAATGCAATGTCATCCGTCGCTGCTTTGATTAAATATTTAGAGGTAAGGGCTGTGTTCTCACTATTTACACAGTATTATCTGCATCTTTTTTGAGGTCATTGTCCATAAATTGAGGTATTTAATTTTGGGTTGAAATTAGGGGTGGGCTATAAAATGATGATGTTTCAAATAATTTTGTCATAATTTTTTTTTTTTGGGGGGGGTCTGAAAAAATGATAAATCTGTTAGTTTCTGGAATTATATGCCACATTTTAGCATTGGTTGGATTAATTTTTATGTTTTTGAGGTCAATAAATCTACTGTGCTTAGTTTCGTCATGTTTCGATTTTTCGTTTTCATAAAATTTGACTTTTTTGTAAAATTAAGCCATGAGGGCGCTTTCTCATCAAAGCCCGAACCTTGCGCATTTCAAGATTTGTTTTGATGTAGAATTAAAGATAAGCCGTATTTAAATATATTCTGAAAATTTCAGCACATAGCTATTTTTCGTTTGATCACGGTGCCAATTTTTATAATTTGGCAATGTCCCTATTGAAAATACAGGTGCAAAAGTTTGTTGATCCCCACACAAGCCTATGGCAAAAATTACGTAATGCTATGTTCAGTTAAATGGGTGCCAAAATGTTCAGGAGATCAAGCTGCATCAAATAAGAGTTAGGACAAAATGATTTGAAACATCACCATTTTTCTCCCCTTTTATAGCCCACCTCTATTGAAATACATTTGGAAAAGTACCCTGGGAATGTCTGAATTTGAGACCTATGGGTGGTGGTTTAACAGCATTACATGAGGTATATAGAATATGAGGTATGTCGTCTTCTAGTTTTGGGAAAAAACATAAACGTCTCTTCGATTCGTCAGTAGTTCAGAATAAAAACTGAATAAATGACATTATTGCAGTGCAGAGAGTTCTTCTTTGAATCTTCAGTACTTTCCTCTCTTAAATGAATTGTGCCTTCTATATTGTTACCAAGATTTTAACAAAATTTGGATATTGCACTCCCCTTCTGTTATATTCATATTCTAAAAGGCACATTGGACTTTCTGGTTCAAATTTTGTCATTAAAACCTTAAGAAAGTTGACAAATAGACTTTTTCATTCACAAGATAATTTATGTCACAATTTTTTACAGTTGCTTGGTGATGAAACCAACTTTGGTCAGTTTAAACTCTTGACCTTTGACCTCAAGCAATTCATGAAACTGGATGCTGCTGCAGTAAGAGCGTTGAATTTGGTACCAACCCCACAGGACGGTGAGTAAATGATTGACACATCTTGATACGGTGGTTTCAGAGAATAGGCCAATGCAGGCGCCACACCACAGAATAGCTTCCCATTTACTTACTGCCCAAAAAGTCAATAATAATCAACTGGTTGCTTCAACACTGCCTTTCTCAATTGATTATGATCTCTTCTAACACAAAATGATGATAAAAGTACACCATGAAGGCAAAATTTTCAAGATACTGGACACTGAAGTAATAACGCTCCCTATCACTGACAGCCGAATTTTGTATTACCAGAATCAGACGCAAATTAAGGAAAAGCCTTAAAATTTTACCAAAGTAATCTGGAGATCAAAAATTGGCATCAGAGCAAGTTTTAAATAAACCTAACTCTATAATTAGAACAAAATATTGACCAAACATATTGCCCTTCCATACGTTTTTAGGTCCGATGGCAGTCAATTATGCCGATTTTAGAAATGCTGGATAACAAGTGCTACATGTAGTTATTTAGTGTAGTGTACCCTGCTTATTCTGTATAGCTTGGGGCTTGTATGTAACAAAATCAGTTTTGCTTGCACTGCAGTAATGCTTAATTTTATAATAGTCATGATGGATTGTCATGATGAATTGTCGCAAGAAAAGTTTTTTTAACTATTAACTTCTATTCCAAAATAATTACGTCTTTTTAACTGAGTTTGGATCAAGTGCATTTTATTGGTCACACCTGAAATTACAGGGTTTGGGTTAAGGTTTTTTGTGTGTGAGTGTGTGCAAAGTTTTAAGTAGGATCAAGTTAAGTTAAGTGCTGTTTTGAAGGAGAGGGCTTGGATTGTTTTAAGGTCAAAAGTAAAATATGAAAAAATGTATATTTATTTTCTAGTTTCTTTGTATTTTTCATTTAGTTGGATCCCGCAATATGTCAGTGCTTGGATTACTCAACAAATGCAAAACACCTCAAGGTCAAAGGTTACTGGGTCAATGGGTCAAACAACCACTTATGGATAGAAACAAAATAGGTAAGCTGTATTTGCGATATGTTTTTTTTTTTTCCCAATATGAGATATCTTTAAAGCAGTAATACTTGCTGCCAAATAACTGGATATAATACTCTATGTGGTATTCTTCAAATAATTACATGCATTATCGGACCAAGTGTACTTAAGGTCCCATCCAGAATTTTAGGGTTAGTGTTAGGGTTAGGTTTAATTTAGGGTTAGGGTATAGTTTTTGATGGGACCTAAAGTATACTTTTTCCGCATTATCTTTTTTGAGGTTCTTGTTGAAAAGGCAGATGTTTGTATTTCGGTGAGCTACACTCTCTAAGAAGGTACCGTGGCAAGAAACAAACACAGATTGTTTTAACAAATGAATTAAGACAATTAATAAAGAATTGGTATTATAGCGGCAATTTCTGGAATTTCCAGTCTAATTTTTTCCATATTTTTGGCCAAAAAGGTAAATTTACTGTTGCAATTGTTTTGATTTTTTGATAATTTTCACATTTACGGAATATTGATCAACACCCAAAGTAAAAGGATTTTGATACTTTTGTTTAACAGAAGAAAGACTAAATATTGTAGGAACTTTCTTGGAGGACACGGAACTAAGGCAAATGTTACAAGAGGAACATCTAAAACGTATCCCAGACTTCCAGCGCCTTTCCAAGCGTTTTCAGCGTAAACGTGCTACGTTACAGGACTGTTATCGGGTGTACCAAGCAGTGGAGTATCTGCCAACGTTGTTAGAGACGATAGAAAAACATGAAGGGCAGTATGGAGGGCTGCTGAAGGAGATTTACACTAATCCAATCAAGGTACAGCCTTCAAAAATAAAATAAACTCTGACAGATTTCTTTATTATTCTATTTTTGTCTGTCTCCTCAAAATGGGAATGGTGAAAAGTATCACCAGGGGTCAAACCAAGGACCCCCATGACACACATAGCCAGCCATGCGCCACTGCTGAGTCAGCAGCAATTTTGTCCTTGTATATAAAGCCCCAATCTAGTTGCGTATAATTTTTTGTTGTACTTGGCACATTTTTTGTAACTTCCAGAGTACGATTTAGTGAGATCTTGATCCAGCTCCTTTGCTTGTTCATTATTTTCCGAGAATCACTTTTCAGTTGTCAGGGGATGTTGGCCAAAAAATGACTTATTGACCCTCTACCCCTAGATGAAAAGGCCAAAAAAAATAATTATTGTGTTGCCCTCAAGTGGAATTTCAGAAATTGGCCAACCCAAAAAGTTAATTTTCAGCAACACACCATTTTTTTTTTATTGCTAAAGAAGATCTTTACAACAGCAGTCTGTGGATAGTTAAAGTTGGAGAAACATTTTACTTTGCACACTGACTATGTAAAGATGCTAAAGATTACTATTGCATAATAAAATTATGTTCTTGCCCCATTTCTTTGGGTTGATCTTTAAATTTTTTGATACCCTTCAGAGATGTTCCTATATAACAACTTGTGCTTTTGTTTTTTACAGGAAATTCTGCTGGATTTTGCTAAATTTCAAGAGATGATAGAAACCACCATGGATTTATCTCAAGTTGAAAACCATGAGTTTCTTATCAAACCAGATTTTGATGAAAATTTACAAGGTAATTAATTAAAACGGGAGACATGCGTGGGGAAACTTATCTCTTTGATCACCAATCATTTAAAGTTGAAGAGATTCTTTCTGTGTATGTAGGGGTATTTGTTGAATTAACTAGAACTCAAAATAATAGATATTTGACAAGTGTATTAAGTAGTTCGGAGCTCAGAAATCAAATCTGTTTTATGTAGCTCATGCCATTGATAGTGAAACACCATCAATAAGTCAAATCCAGCATACCTACACTTTAGGTTTCCATAGCCATGCAAAATTTGCAGCACGAGGAAGTTCTTTATACTCCTTTAGAAAAAAAACCCCACATAATGGCTCTAGCTATGGAAATTCATTTAAAATTTGAGGCTACCACTGCTCAGAAAGCTATTTTTTTGCTAAAATTGGAGTTCACTTGCTCAAAAAAAAAAAAGGTCATTCTCATGAGTACCATTTTCAGGCCTTTTTACAACTGAAAAATCCAGCTCTGCTACAAATCACACTCCTAGACCTAAGCATGTTTAAGTGAATCCTAGGTGTGCAACTGTGTATGTCATCATACATAACTACAGCTCTAGTCTACATCAGATTTCAAATTTTCCAGGTGAGTAACAAATGGTCATATTCACCTGACACGTCAAGGCCTACATTTTCAAAGTTCATTGCCACTATCCTGTCTTCCCCATTGGTTTGAACCAATCTTAGGTGGATATAGACCTTTCTCAATAACCACATTGATGAAGTAAAATGATTTTGATGGTTTTCTGACAGGATCATAGGCCTAATAATTGGCAGCAACATTGTATTTAAAGTGATGTAGAGAAAGGCACTGTACAAACGCCATACAAGTTATTAATTGCCATTGCCATTATTACTATTTCTGTATTGAAATTGGCACTGATCTTCTGTCCACAGTTTTGCGTGAGAAACTGGATGATCTAGAAGGCCAGATTCAGGGGACACTCAACAAGGCAGCAAGAGACCTTTGTCTTGAAGCAGGAAAGACCATCAAGCTGGAATCCAATAACATGCTTGGTTTCTTCTTTAGGGTTACAAGAAAGGTAAGATGAGATCCAGGGAACACCCCAGATAGAAGACAGATAATTAGACCTGTGTCTATAGGCAAGACCAAGCTTGAATTCAATAATCAACTTGGATTCTTCTACAGAGTCACCAGTAAGGTAAAACCAGATCATGACATGGAACACTCCAGAAAGCAGCAAGAGTCAAATTTAGGGTACACTTCAAACGACAGCCACATACCTTTGTCTGTAAACATGCAAAATCATCAATCTGGTATCCAATAACCAATTTGAATTCATCTTCAGATTCTCAAAAAAAAGAAAATGCATAGTACAGTAGATTTATAGTGTACTTTTCCCATCCTGACCATGTTATTTCACATGACCTCAGCACACTCGTACTGAACAGATATTATGGCCCAATTTAGTCAGCCTCAATAACCCAATGGCATCATTTAGGTCCTCTGCTGAACCTTGATCCACACACATTTGACCCATCACGGCCAGCATCAGCTCCTGTGTTTCATTCAAGTTTTCCCAAAACATTTAAATTTATTTTCAAGTTTCAGGTGATTTCAAGCACATTATCCTGCCTTACTGATTGATATTTTTTACATCAAATGGCTCGATAACAGCACTGGGTTCGAGATGTGCAAGAGGCAACCAGCACTTGGATAAACTCAGCAATCTGATTTGGAAATATATTAATCCACGCTTTGTTGGTATTTTACATATTTGGTATTAAGTAAAGGTGAATAAATCTGGTAAATATGTAGCTAAAGTCGGCGTCACAATTCTTCAGACGATATAAAAACACATCCAGAGTACAGGGCCAATTGTTTACAAACGCGATCGGTGCCCTGCAATTGGTAGTCATGTGACTGATTTTGTCCGAGGAATTTTGGCAGAGACTTTAGTGCCACATACCTAAAGGTTGTAAACTACAACCCTGAACAGCATTTACCAAGCATTTGAAACTGTGATGATTAATTTTGTGAACTTTTTATTTCAGGATGAGAAATCTTTAAGAAATAATAAGAAATTCACAACTATTGACACCAACAAAAACGGAGTGCGCTTTCACAACTCAACATTGCGATCGCTGAATGATGAACACATGGTTGCTAAGGAGAATTATTGTGAGACGCAGAAGGCTGTCGTCTCGGAGATCGTCAACATTGCAGGTAATATTAATGTGTAGATTTATGTTATGATAAATTTATCTATATCAATATTATAAAAGTTAGTTAAAAATAGATTTGATAAGAAATAAAGAATAATGACAAAATAGGGTATCCAGGTGCAGATTTTTGCCTGAACTTCACTTGTCATCAAGAAATCCACACATGTACTTCCTGTACCAATATATGTGGAACTATAGGGATGCAAGGTATCAGGCAATTGCTTGGATTCAGGCCCGCCCATCTGTTGTCAAAATTTACATTATTTTGTTTATTTCTGCCTATTTTTGGACATTTTACACCATTTTCAGGCTTTCCTTCACTTCAGGATTTTAAATGATTTGTCACTTGCATCCATGGGAATTAAATTTTGGGATCCCCAATTTAATTCAACAAATTCCCGCCCAAAGTGAAAAAGTATGCAACTTAAGGCTAAATCGTTTGGAGGGTATCAACATCTATCAAAAGGAAATCCATGCAGTCGGGTCAAAAATAATAAGTCATTGGTGATAGGGGACACCATGTAGGATCTTATTTTAGGCAGTTACAAACTGTTGTGACACTTCTTTGTGTTCAACATTGACAAGTGACCAAATTTTGTCTGTACAGAGTTATCACAAAAAATGCTGGAAAATAGCACAAGGTAATCAATTAACCGGTATTTCTTTATCACATTAACCATGTGAATCCACCATTAGTCTAAATTAAAGCAGAAAAGTAGGTCATAATGCTCATAAAGCTTGTTTGTAAATTATTGATTTAACTTATTTTGGTTGCAATTCAAACCTTTGGAATGGATTTTCACAACAGTCCATAGATGCATTTTTTGCAAATGAGCTCTTCTGCCCAAAATCCACTTTTCTGTGCCAAACATTTCATCCATAAATAGTTGGCACAGTTGAGTAACCAAAAATGTATAGGCCAAACAAATATTTATTGGACAAAGAAAACAGAAATACAGGTTAGGAGTTGCATTTAGATATAATGGCTAGATTTTTGTCAACACTATCCAATAAATTATTGTTTGGTGTATAATAGATTTGTTTGTTATTAAAATATTTCTTGTAACATATCCAATTTACTCACGTTTTGGAGCT
>JXSR01S063168.1:45521-55837 GCA_000969725.1 Ophiothrix spiculata
CCATTGAACAAATCTTGGTGACCTTTGACCCCAAAGGTCAAAGTTTATGGGTCAAAGGTCAAATTATCAAAATGCTCCGATTGACTTAAAAAATGGTATGCAGGTACTTTACAGCATCCTGAACAACATGAACACATTTTAAAAATCATCCGAGGTCATTAAAGGGGTGTTAAGAGGGTCAAAAGGTCAAATTACCAAATTGCTCCGATTGACATGAAATTTGATATGGATATACTTTAGGACAACCTGAGCAACATTAACACGTTTTTAAAATCATCCAAGGTCTTTAAAGGGGTGTTAAGGGGGTCAAAAGGGGTCAAAGGTCAAATTACCAAAATCCTCCGATTGACCTGAAATTTGATATGGATGTACACATGTTTAAAATCATCCAAGGTTCTTAAGGGAGTCAAAAGGGTCAAAGGTCAAATTACCAAAATGCTCTAAGAAAGGTCAAATTTTCAACTTTGTCCGATTTCAAAGTTTAAGGTGTCAAATTATTTGTCTTAGATGAGCGATCAAAAATGTAAATGGTGGCTCTGCTGTCCGACTTTTTCTTAGGGGCCAAAGGTCAAAAGAAAGGTCCAATTTTTAACTTTGTCTGTTTTCAACAAATAAGGTGTCAAATTGTTCGTCCTGGACCAGCAATCAAAAGCCTCAACGTTGACCCCGTCGTCTTACCTTTTCTTTGTCCAATTTCAAAGTTTTTAGGCAATCACATTTTACATACTTATCCTGGCAAAAATAGATTGCAAAAGAAATTACTGGACACACATCAATGTTCCAAGTACAAGGTAGTAGATTTATTCACCTAAAAATGGTAATTGGCAGGGTCTCTGTCACTTCAGGGACAGTACAGTTCTAGTTTCTTTTGTTTACAGAACACTATTAGATTTTGCCTTGACGATATGCTGCATTAACGTAATATACAAATGGTCATATAAGGCGGATACAACGGAATGTGGATATTAAAAACTGGCTATGCAGAGCTCAAACGGTGGGATCTAGTGGATATTTAGTCGTTTTAACAGACGTGAAATTCAAGTTCATCACATTACCATCTAAAATCAACACCCCATATTCAATATTATATGCAATTCAATTAGAAGTATCAAACCTACATTTTGCCAAAATATGAGTAATATCAAATTATCTGAACATTATGAAAATATAAAGTTTTGGCAAAATAGGCGTCAAGTTTTTTTGTAATCTCTTGACGAAAATAAAATTAGATTTGTGTATGGTATATATAGAGCCATTTAATTATCTATGTTTAGTTTTCCGGAAGGCTAGAATCATAGCTCACAATGACGCCCTTCGTGACGTGAACTTGCATGTTTTAATTGGTGAAACATTTATCAAAAAATATACTAGATCTTTTATGCGATTGTTGAATAAGAAAACCATAATTGCTATGAATAGTGCAGGGAGATGTTATATCATTGAATTCGATGCACAACGCAACTCTTTGCATACTTATTTGGTTATTTGGTAAAAAAGGTTGATACACAATACATTCCAACATGAATTTACTTCATTGGGTTGATGAAGTGAGTGTAGAGCTCAATATAATACATTCAAATTATTAGACATAAAGTGAATATTTTAATAATAATTTAAAATACGATTACTTGAAATAATCTTTTATTATATGTCTTGGAATAATTTCATCAGGACTGTTATGAAATCATATTATTGGTAAATTATGTTTTACAAGTCCAATTTGTTACTCACGTTTAGACGGTTTCGTCTTCCGAAAATACGACATTCTAATGTTTATGTTTTAGATTTTAGTTCACCATCTCAACGCTGCCTTGATAGCTCAGCGGTAGATCTCTCGCTTCGTAATGCATGACTAGCCCCCGCCATAATCCATGGTTCGAGTCCCCGCAAAGGCAGTGGAAACTATTTATCTTTTCATGATTGAAAAATAGTTAGGATTCACATTTTCCTGAGCACGTGGATTCCTCGTACCCTTAAGTCATGTATACGACAAGCTGCTTACAGAAAGAACTTTGCACCCTAAGGATGAGAAACATCATTCAAGCCATAGGAGTGAAGCGGCCAAGTCGGCGCATTACTGAAGAAGTCTTCCATTAGAAGACGAAACCGTCTAAAACTGAGTAACAAATTGGACTTGTAAAACATAATTTACCAATAATATAATCTCTTATGTTATTTATTACTCAGTAACACATAAATCTTTAAATCGATAATTGCCAAATACAGATTTAAAGATTTAACTTTATGTGAAATCTTTAAATCATTATTGGCCAAATACTGATTTAAAGATAACTTTATTTGTAACTTATTATTCCCTGCCGACAACTGATACTATTAAAACGCGAGGGTCGCACTAGTTGGAACCAGTATAGCTACATTTTATATACCACAGGGACGTTGGAGTTCATTTCACATCTTCGACCTGATTTATATCGTGATAAGGAATGAGATGCAATCATCGACTTGCAATAAATAGCCCTTAATCTAAATTATGCGCATGGCTCACTTCAATCGGCAGAACATGATACATTATTTATATCATAAACACAAAATATTAAAGAATGAAGTGCATGCGACCTCGGTTTTAACCTGTAGGGGTCATTTAACTTAGTATAATGACTAGTGTTCTTGTTAAGGCCGTATGGCGCGCCATTAGCGCAGGAGCCAGGAAAAATGGCGCTACAGGTTTCTGAAAATGTGTTTAAAATATTTTATTCTTGCTTCATTCAGCCAAAGGGTATTCTTGCACGGACACACCTAAAATAGGTTCGAATATTCTCTGACATTATATTTCTTTGTTTACATATAACTTAACCAATGACTGAATTCCCATGGTTTTAAATCCTAATTCAACGAAGGGGGAAATTTGTCCTGATGCTGTTAAACATTCCTTAGGGGTCACTTCAAAACTCAACCGGCGGTTTATCGCCAAAAACCGCGCGCCGGTTCTAGCTGCTTGCTATTTTTCTGAACAATGGAAACCTCCCAAAACCGCCACTTTCGTGCGGTCAGCCGCTGGTTGCGTTTTGAAGCGGTCCCTTATAAATATCACTAGTAGACATGCATGAATTACCAGTGAGTACACCTTTTTCGTTTATTTAAGCGAAACGAATGGCATTACTGACTTTGAGGGAAAGAGTTCATTATCGGGGGATCGCTGTTACTACGTATTTGTTTCAAAGTTATTCATTAAGTTTTTAACATACATTCATTTCAAACTTGGTATTTATAGGAAAAACTTATAATAATTTCATTGCTTAGCATAAAACCCAAATGAAAATAGGAATGTATTTTGTTTTTATATTTTCCATATAAATGCCTAATTTTTCTTATTTGGTAACTAAGTGGTCAAAGTGACCTCATACTCTATAGGATGATCTTAATTTTGGTATCAATTGAAAGAAAGTGCCTTTAACATATAAATTATACGCACGACTCATCTCAATTTGCAGACCATGATTGACCGTCCACTTCAAAGGATACGTAAATATAGAACACTTCATTTTTTGCTGCAGGTGAAAATATACGTGTCGAGGTCGTAATTTGCTGAAATTGAATTTTTGACAGATTCACAATACTTGTGCTTACTTCAATACTCCAGCAAAGTTTCAGTTCAAGAAAATGATCCTGTCTATTATGAGGACAATCAACAGAAAATATAGGGCTTACTGATCTTTGAACGCGTTTATCTCAGTTATACATTTTAATCCCTGACAACCTTTAAAGGACCATAACTTGACTTATAGAAATCAAGTGAAGCTAATTGAGGTGTCATTTTAATCTTTGAAAATATTCAAGAAAGTGAAAATGGTCATTCCAAACGATTTTGGTAAGCATTTTTATTTTTGCTTATTTTCAAAACAAATGCCGATTTTTAATTTTTTGTAAGTAAGACATCATAGTGACGTAATACTTTAAAAGCCTTAATTTTGGTATCAGTGGAACGAAACTAAATTTCTTTAATTACTCTGGAACTTAATTCAAATCAATCATGAGATTCATTTTTCCGTGAATATTAAACACATTTCAAATCAATAACCAAAATCATTTGCTCCAATATATTCATAAGTATACGTGACGTTGAACTACTCAAGCTGGTTTAATCTCTTATGTTGTTTATTGAGCCAGGCATGATTTGCCTTTGCTTGCCTAATTAAGCAGCTAATACTATTAACAATATTTATCGAAGTAACTTCATTATTATACTTTTTGATTATCTATGTTTGATTTTCAGAAGGCTAGAAACATGGCTTCAAACCATGAAGACGCCGATAAATCGTTGTGATGTGACCTTGCATGTTAATCAAATGTCGAAATTAATGAAACATTTATCGGAAAGGATACATTTTCATGTTTTGCGTATTAGCGAAGATTTCTGGACAAGTAAAAACAGAAATAGCTAGGAATAGTGCAAGGCAGTGTAAGTACAGCTGATTACAAAACTCTTCGTAGGCTTGATTTGTAAAATAAACTTATCTACAATACTATTAGTTATCCCCTGTTTTTTTACGTAATACAGTAAGATATCTATGGTTTGGTATTGTATCACATGAGGCCGTAGGCCGAATGTGATACATTACCAAACTATAGATATCGTCCGTATTACGTAGAAACAAACAGGGGATAACGAATTTATCATGTAGTTTTGTGGATATAAACACCTTTTAAAAAGTTAAACAATGAACATAATTGAAACTGATGCACTTCTGAGGACGTCAGTCCTTAAAAGCAAGATCGATGCATATCTCATTTGCTCTTTTAAAATCCCATATTTCGCATAAAAATTCAAGGCAGCAAAATCAAATAGAAGGCCTCAAAATCAAATTCTGAAAATCCATTTAGCAAAATACAAAAATGTTAAACTTGACAGCACCTATCTCAGTTAACATATTATGTACAATTCATTAAGCTTAATGAAATCCAGGCCTAGCTTAGTCTAGGCTCATCAGTACACAAACATGGTTGGTCAATACTCAGTCAAATGGGAAAGTTTAAGAAATACCTACAAGATTTTTATCATTGTATTAATTGATATGGAAGCTTTAATCTTCATAAGAAATTCTTCTTTAGTATGGAACAATAATATCTTGACCCTGTGTGCCACTGCCATTTTGAATCAACAGTGATCACTTAATTCCCCACTAGGTCTATGCAGCACCCTGATATCTGTGTGAGTTGCCATATCTTACACAGATATTACTGCACACTTGCCCAGTGTGTAGCTATTAATACACACTGTAGGATATATAGCCTTGTATAAGATGTTTTGTCAAACGGGTAGTACGGTTCTGTATCACCTGTTTGATTCAGGTAATACAAGCAAATATTAATTGGCTCTTAACCAATGGAATTACTGGAATACTGTCATCTACATGATAAATACCAATATTGATTTTTATTATAGGGTTGAAGAAGTAAGAGTGGTGTTAGTTATAACACACACAAATGTTTGAAATACGATACCTCGAAATGATATCATTTAATATTTAAACATGTCCTATAGAATATGATTTTATGAATGCAATTGTCAGATTTACACATACCTTTATATTTAACTGAATCCTTCCTATTGCCGACAACTGATACATTTAACACTGAAGGGTCATTTAAGTTACAGCTAATAAAGCTACTCTTCATTATACCCAGGGACGTGGGAGTGCATTTTACATCATCGACCGTCTTATATCGTGATTAGGAATGAGATGCAATCATTGACTTGCAATAAAAAGCCCTTAATCTAAATTATGCGCATGGCTCACTTCAATCGGCAGAACATGATACATTATTTATAACATAAACACAAATTAGTAAAGAATGAAGTACATGCGACCTTTGGTTTGATATGTAAGGAGTGTTTTATACCAAGAATAGGTTCAACTATTTACTTCACATCTTTTGATATTTTGAGGACATTTGAAAAACCAAAAGATTTCTGATTAAAATCAAGTTGATGTACATGTATATCTTTGTTTATACATGTATATAGGTTTGCTAATGATTTATATACCTCGAACGGTTTTCTAACAGTAGTTTTACGGTCTGAAGGGGATGATTGTTTCTGATGCTATTATAAATACCAGTTTGTTTCGAATTTTATATTGATCATTCTTTGCTTGTTGTTAATCTTTGACCATTTCTGTAAATAATCCTTTAACAGTCCTCACTTTTTGAAATATATAAAAATGCGTCAAGTGTAATAACAACTTTGCCTACGTTTTGATGGGGTTCATTTTAACGCAGGAATTACAAAAACAACAACAACAACAACAAAAATCATTAATCCAAATTGCTTTAATAATTCCCTTGTATAATACACGTCTTGACGTCGAATTAATTATGTTTCAGCTCTAATGTTGTTTATAGAACCATTTATGGCCTGCTTTACTTGCCTAATTAAGTAACTAATGTTATTAACATTATTTATCGAACCGACCTCATCATTATACTTTTTCATTACCAATGTTTGTTTTCCGGTAGGTTACATAAATGGATGCATATCATGCCAATAAGTCGAGAAGTGAGATTGCTCTAAGTGATGAACAGTACTATAATGATAATATTTTGTCACATATATCAAGCGTAAAATAAAAACCACAGAAATCGGTAAGAGTAAAGGTCAGCTTAATTTCAGCATATTCGACCAAATACACTCTAAAAAGAGTTGGGTTAAAAAGGGAACATGGTTGGCAGGTTGGGTTAAAGCTTGCACAATATTGGTTTATTTTGTACACAATCTTGGGTATATGGTGCACGTTTTACCCAACATTGTGTCAAATTTTACCCAACCTGCCAACCATGTTGTACAGGGTGCCCCAATAAACATTGTGCATGAGAATAGAGCTGATTTTCTCAGAGGTTTTCAGACAAACTTATAATACTTTAAAGAACATGCCTTCGCCAATCATTGTTGAAAATTTCAAGAAAATTCATCGATGCAAACCAGTGATATCGTTAATTTTGTCAGCATGTATTATTTTCCTTCTGCACAAGGATAATCTCTATGGTGAAGCATTAAACACAAATGTTGAAAGGAGCTACACACCATTGACAGTTGATTAAGTGACAATGAAGTACGAGGCTTATGACGACAAAGTGAAGTATGAGCCTTGTGACGACGAAGAGGAATGTTGTGACGTTAGAGACTTGGAAAGCAGGGAAGAAGGTGTATCAACCAGCAAAGGGAGACAGGTTGAAGGATACAAGTTACTAATGTCCAGAAAGGACTTAAATTAGACATTTAAGAACGATACACTTTATAACTTTTAACAGCTGTCGAAAGAGATTGAAAATAATGTTGGCAGCTGTTGGCTATACCAGGAGCAAAATATCATGTCACCAATTTATACGATTTATAAACCGAAAGCATGTTATGATTTTGGAAGCAATGTGGGTAACCAAAGACATCTTGTTAGAAGACTTCTGATGATTTTGTGCAATTTTTATGCAGGTTTCTTTATTTATTTATTCCTAATAATGAAACTAGAGTCGTTATGTGTGATGTAAAATAAGAGAAGTTTCTGCTCAATTGTTTTTAGTGAAATTTTATGAAAGAAATGAACTTTGAATTGATTATATTGAAAGCAGCATAAAAGAAGAAAACAGACACAGATGTTATTGCTTGTATATTATGTTAGCATAATTTAAGTAGTGCTTTTAAATGTACATATTAAAAGCTTTGATTGGTGCTCAGACTCACTCAAAAATGAAGAAATACATTACAAATACATTGAGAAAATGACAAATTTGACACTTTACCATAAACCTTTGTCATTTATGTGGCGTATTGTAAGAACTAGTTGAGAACCCCTGGTAAAATTTATAATGTATTCATATGATAGTATACCATGTTTATAAATGTTATCTATATTTTTTTTATTTTAAAACAATAAATTGTAAATAACTTAAAGAAATAGAAAGACAAGACACATTGTCTTCATATGATCATTTCTTATATTAGAAAGGTGCGTGGTGACTGTGTTCGATGTAAATTACTCAAGTATCAAAGTTTTGTATAAAGCCTGTCGAAGTTCTTTGTTAACATTAACTACAGGCTTTCCCATTGTGCAGAAGGAAAAAGATACAAGCTGACAAAATCCATTATATCTCTGGTTTGCATCAATAAATTTTCTTGAAATTGTCAACACTGATGAACAAAGACATAAACTTAAAGTGCTGTAAGTTTTAAGAAGCTAGTCCGACAAGCTTCCGAGAAAATCAGCTCTATTCCCATGCACAATGTTTATTGGGACACCCTGTATGCTACGCTTAGCACGCTTAGTTTTAAAGGGAACTTGTTTTACTATACATATATACAAACATTAAAATCCTTCTTTAGGTTCACTTCAGAATTCAACCCTGTTCACATACCAAATGATCTAAGAAAGCAGAGATCAAGTTTAATATTTAATTAACTAATTTAAGCTAAAATTAGGATTTCAGACTTATTTCACGAAATTAATACTTAAATTATTCAACTTTAAGATTGTGTATACAAATATGTATAAAGTTTTCCTTGTGTATTCTTGTAGTATTTCCAGTTACTAACAATGCAATATATACTAGATGGTCTCAGTAGTCTCAACTAATATGGCTATATTTCTTATACCCTAGGGAATTAGGAGATCATCTTCTTCCACCTTATATTGTGATTAGAAATAAGATGTAATCATTGACTTGCAATAAAAAGCGCTAAATCTAAATTATGCGCATGGCTCAACTCAATTGGCAGAACATGATACATTATTTATATCATAAACACAAGTCATTAGAGACTGAAGTGCATGCGACCTCAGTTTTTGCTTGGTTGGGGTTTGTAAGTGTAACGTTAAGAAGCCGTCAATCTTCTACGATTCAACGCATCCAAAGAGGCCCCGTAAAATTATCCTTGGTCACAAGGATTATTATATCTTACAATTATGCTTTGAACACCGGTAATTTTGACACCTCTTTCAGTAGAGAGGCCCATAGTGTGAGGTTTGTCCTATCCTTTAATAGTGTACGTACCAGAAAATTCACTCTCCAAAAAAGAAAGTATTGCCGTTGCAGAAGTCATTGTGCGAAGTATTCACCACTTATTAATTCGATAAATGGGTAGTTGAAGTTTGTCTGCTTCTTTGTTGTTGTTGTTTTTGTATTTTTGTTGTAAATTTGCATCTATAGCTGCCAAACATTTCAAGTAAATATGTATATTTGAATCTATCTGACTTTTCAATTTTAAAGGAATGTGTTTGAAAATATGGAAATACTTGCGCATACACACTAAGAATATGTTTGAATCAATTTTTTGTTCGTATATCAGACTCCAATTATCATAGAACAAGGGTTGGATCCTTTTCTAAAAACTCATTTTTTATCATGCCACTTTTGACTGGAATGGGTTTCCATCTTGCATTAAAGCAATTCATAGTAAAACTTCATTCAAAAGAGCTGTGAAAAATCACCTGGCTTCAACTGCTACGACTCTGCAGTCTGCTGCATTTGTATAGCTTGTTTCCAATGGTATCCTTTTTGTGCTTGTTCATGTTAGTTCCTACGCACCTTTCTGTTCTTTTGTAGGACCCCATTGGAAATAAGTTGGCATTTTCGGCGGACTTTATGGGTTATCCTGGCACTTGGCAGTTTGGTGTTGCTGCTTTATGTTGTAAATTATATTTATATTTATTACATTCGGCTGAAAGCCAGGCTAATCCCAATAGTGCATATGCATTAAATTCAAGGGACGCCTCCGTGGTGTGAAAGGCAGAATAATGGAAAGAATTTTCGATTTTAGATGCAGGAGGAAACCGAAGTGCTCGGGAGAAAACCTGCGAGGACGAGTATGGATCAACAACCAAATTCACGTACAACCTAGGTCCGACCGGGAATCGAACCCGGGCCGCAGTTGTATAAATGATATTTCATGTGTAATTATTGTTCCATTTGTTGTTTATATTTGTTATTTGTTGAATAACTATAATGAATGAATGAATGAGTATTCTCATCCTTGACGCGTCGTTTCTTTGTAAAACACTAGCAGGGATGCGCGCTTCGCGCGCACCCCGCTAGCTAAGTTCGCCTTCATATCGATTCATTACCTACAATAGTGAGTATAATATTATGAAATTTGGCTATTATCATGATTATGATAGGGTGAGTGTCATATTTTTGATGATGAAATCGATTTATTTATTATAATATTATTAATTTTCCATTGTTTCAATAGTCCTAAAAGGACAATTTTACATTGTGGAAAGGGAAGTTGTACTGTTGCTTCCGTGGTTTCCATATCCCTTACGGTTCATGAACCTCTGCAGAGTATGTTCAGGCTAGTCAAAAAT
>JXSR01S063168.1:70278-84171 GCA_000969725.1 Ophiothrix spiculata
ACTGCAAGTTTTTGGCCTGCTTACACTTGTCCGATCATCACAATTTTTGGCGTACATATGTAATAGAGTCTCTAGATTATACATGACTAATGATTTGACGTCCATGATCAAGTTCAAAATAGGTTCAGCAGACTACTTCGAAAAAGTTGACCCCTTTTTGCCGAAATCTCCTAGTTTTCGTCGACAAAAATGACATCAAATGGCGAGTTATCTTTTATCAAAGTTATTTTTAATGACTATAAACATTTCTCATCGTACTACGTTAAGCATACATAGGTGTTTTGTAGGGTTCTAGAGACGCTTAATTTAGAAAATAAGCAATTTTCCGGACAAAATCTGATTTCTACGTCAGAAAATACAAAATGGAGATTTGACACATTTTAGATTTCAATCAGTCAGTTTCATGTATTATGCATATCATATCATGCACAACGTCATGCATATCATGACGAAAATAATATTGTATTATATAATGAAATTTATACTCACACCTACAGTCCAGAATTGTAGAAATCCCAGTGTTTGATTTATTTACGATATTAGGCGTTGGCTAGCTTGTGTCTTGTGTCAAATTATATACAACAAGGTGCCTGAAAACAACGCCCAACTTATATGACTGAAAGCAATATAAAGCGCCCATCGACCGTTTTCTATTGTAAGTGCGGCTGTAACAAAACCAAATTTCCCGCCATATTACACCCAAAACCAAATATACTATCAACCATGACCTAGTTATTGAAACTGTATGGATCAACAGGTCAAGGAAAAGAAAAATCGAGGCCAATTAATCTTCTTGGTTCATAGTAGCTTACTCGGGTTCATAGCATTTAACGTTTCATTTAACGTTTCCTAATAAAACATGTGTATTAGATGTACAACGACAAATGGGAAAGTTCGCCGCGATTTTAAATGCACAGTAATAATCGTGGGTTATACAATGTAAATTGCATTTCTATTCAACATGCTCAATGAAGCACTCTCAATGTAAAGAAAAAGGAGCTAATCGGGGCACACACATTTGAAATCAATGGGTCTTCGTTGTGATAATTAATTCTGTCAGCCCTGTGGCTACATGGCCATGAAACGAGAGAATTGGGCTTTTTGAGGGTTGAATAGTGATGAATCGACTAAAAACTTTTAGGTTACAAAAACAGCAATTTTATAACAGTCTTTTTTCCAAGCAACCTGGCTTTTAGTTAAAGTTGTTCTAGATCAATTTTATATTTGACTGTCACCCCACTCCCCCGCAATTTACTCTGGGTTTGTACTATATTTTATAAAATCACCTACAATACCACAGGTCATTAATTTCTGAGGTAAATAAAGTACGTAATGACTCTCGCATAGTTACAGACAACAAATGAAGTTGTTTTCTTTGGATAATTAGTTAAACATATTTTAGGTGATATTTCCATTTTTTCTAATAATCATTGTATTAAATACATGTCTATCTTGACAAAAACATTAAAATATTTTTTTTTCGATCATGCCAACCAAAAATGGACTCCCTCAACCCTTAAATCACATTCTTTTACAAATTAACTTGATTGATTTTGGTATTATTTGATATCTGATAGGCTTCATGTTCCAGGAACACTATGTACACAATGTCAGACGTTAAAAAGGGCACTGATACTCATGAATTGATTTTAATTACGAAATAATTTAAAATCCATCAATGGTTTTACATCTGTCTTTAAAACACAGGCTGCATAGCAAAACACATTTATATATAAAATTTTGAATATGTATTTCACCTAGCCTCGTTGATAAAAAGATATTTCACATTAATGCTTTTTTTGTGTGGGGGTGGTGGGGGGGTGGGGGGGGGGGGGGTCGGTCTTTCTATTTCTGTGAGTTGTGTCTTTACCTTAAGCCAAGTAACAAGGGAAGTGAAATGATTATGATAAGTATCAAAACAACTGTGCAAATTATAACTTTTCAGATTTGTATTTGCACAAACATAATCTTCGTTATTTCATATCAAACCGTTAAAAATAAAACTCATTTCAGGACACCATGAAAAAAGGTCAAGACAAATATCTTAGAAAACACCCTTAACAAAATCTGGACTATTTCCTGCATAACATTTGCCCTCTTCAAATTACAAACATTAATTAGTTATAGTCCACATCGACTTTAATAAGTAGATAGTTTAATTATAATTTACTCACAGTAGATGGTATAATTGCCCAAGTAAATGATATCAGCGTTTATAAATATTTATTTTTGCATACAATTGAGTGCTTACTAATAATTTTCCTTTTCTATACTTTTTGAAAGTGCAAGAAAAGTGTCATGTACTTGTCACATCATAATTAGTTAAATGGAAATTATTCGATTGGATTTGAATCCGTAAGGAGTATTCACAGCATATGAATATTTTTGGTTAAAGAATGATAATTACCATAATACTGAACCTTCAAAACCTCCCTCGGAATGTAAATGACAGTTGTTTTTGAAAACCATTATAGTACTTGCATTTAAAATTAAAATTTCAAATTAAAATAAACCAACCTTTTTATTTGAATAAAACATATTTCAAGAAAAAACAACAAATGAAAAATGGAAGTTTACTAGTAGGAAATTGGTGCGTATGGGACCCCTATAGCTTACCGTAAGGTCCCAATTTACTTCCTCTACGTAGATAAAAATGTCCTCAACATTATTAATCCAACAGGAAATATAAGCATAACGAGAAGCATGTTACACTTTTTGAAAAATTCGAAGTGAAGAAAATGTCGTGAAATAAGAAAATATTTCAAACTATGGTATAAACAAAGTAAGCCGATTTTATGAATGTCAATGTCAAAAATTCCACAGCCTTTGTTAACCGTAACAGTGCATGTCAAAAATCACAGAACCTCATTGAGTGCATTCATTCTCCTGTGGTTCAACTAATGTCATAGTTGTTTTATCTTTACAATAATTTTCAAAAAAGTTGCTTAAAATACATAAACAGAGCTCTGCTTGATTTTGGGGAAAAATATGCAATTTAGGTTAGGTGAAAAGTTATTTACACAATGTTGAAATGGGAAAAACTCGCACAAATAAAGAAGTTATTCAGTTAGCACATTAATATTTGATGAGTAATATTCATTACAGATGGAAATGACTTTGAATATTTTTAAAGTGAAGTACAGCGTAGTTTTTATATTTTAGAATGAAGATTAGTTAAAAGTTAAAAGGCCAGGTAAGGATACTAAGCATCTTTATTTATAATTTTAATACTTTAATTTTTAAGTAGTACAAAATAGCTAAAAATTTACTCAGTAATAATAATTAAGTTTGCTATTATAAAGGTAGCATTTCAATGAAATGGTTAATGATGTGAAAAAAATGACATGCATGATAAAGAGCAATTACTTAATTACTGAAATCAAACAGATATGAATTGGTAATCTTGCAGGTCATGTTAGAATTTTCATTGCCCTTCTTTATTTGCAAAAAACCGGATGAAAATCTTTTACTTAGAACTTTAATCGCAAAATTTTGATTTTCGTGGCTATTTTTGCCAAAATTTCGATTTTTCGACCTGAAAGACCTTTATGGCGTCATAAATACGTAACGCCTTGACAGATAGGTATCGTTGGATAGGTGAGGACCACACCTATCTATTGGTAGCAAAACATATGGGGTTCCGTTCCAAAAATGTAGGGGGATGACCCCCCCCCCCCCCCACACACACACACACACCTTGGTTAGACGTGTTACAAAAAGGCTTTGTTAGACGAGGGTTAAACCCTTTTTTGAAACACGACTTGTTTCCCCTAATCATAGTGGATAACCTGAAACTAGTCTTTTTTACATAGACTCACCAGGTATACACTGTATGCAGCGCCCCATGAAGGAGCATTCGCACAGGGGACCCACGGCTTTACGTGACTGTCCGACCACGGAGCAAGTAGAGTAAAGTTTCTTGCCCAAGGAAACAAGGAGACGAAAACCGCCCGGTCCGGGGCTCGAACCCACAATCTCTGTATTACGAGACCCGTGCTCTAACCGCTCGGCCACGCTCCCCTCATACAGTATCCAAATAATCTCTAAAAAATATCTGAATAGAAGAATTGAACAAGAGTTAATTGAGATACAATACAAAACAATGCAGGCATTTATATAGTACTCTTTCATGAAAAAAAGGTATCAAAACGCTTTACAAGAATAAAATGAAACAATGAAAATACAATAAATCAAAATATCAAATAAATATGTCTTTAAAAGAGACCTGAAGGTTGCAAGTGATTGGGGATGACGGATATGGTAGGGAAGTTTATTCCAAAGGAATGGATCAGCAGCAGAGAACCCTTTATCACCAGTGAGATCATGTGTGCGAGGCGTAATGAGGAGTCTTGTAATGAGGAGATGTTTCGCATAAATAATGTATGTTATACAAGGCAAGGCGTATTACAAGATAGTGTAAAAATTATAATATATTTATAAACGCTTGTTAGATTGTCATTCCTTTATATTGTAAATACTAGCTGATTAAAAGCTTAGGGATATCGTTTTAAAGGTAAAAAAGACAAAAAATCTTAAGTTAAAAGAAAAGCTTCCATCTCTTTTCCCAAACCATAAAATCGTCTTGATTAGAATAAAAAAATCCCACGCTAAGTTGCGTCTCATGAAAAGGTGATTACAAGGTAAGTCTTGATTTCATGGGGTTTCAGTAACATTGTGGCGTGAAGTACACACAAAACTTTTGAATGAGTCACTTGACCCATTCAGATGTGTTTTCCATGAGTCATATGCAATATGACCCAAAATCAAACGAGTCATAACAGACCCAAATAAAATCTGAACAATGAGTCAAATTACTTATGAGCGCACATGACTCATTTTCACAAGATGTTAATTGACTCACAAGAGGCCAAAGATGAGTCAAGGTCAACTTTTGACACATTTGATCATTTAAGCTGAGTCTTCTTCCAATGCCATATAGACTCACCTGTTGGAGAATTTTGAGTCAATAACGACTTTTGATTCATTTACATAAACTACTGAGTCAAATACGAAATTTGAAAACGAGGCTGTGGGTCGGCCATTTTCTTGAACATTTTCTTGTTAATGGTTGATGACACAAAATTGTCATTTTTTTGGCATTTAACACTGTCAGAAGTAATATGTGTAACTTCTCAAGCTACAAGTATAACTTACTGCATTAAGCAGTGATTTTATATGGAGTTAGCCTTCAATATTGGACCATATAGTCCATTGTTGTTTTACTGCAGTAAGCTTAGCCTAAGCTTAACCTATTGGACTTTGAATTTGACTCGGAATTAGTGTCTACTAAACACCTCACAAAAGATAAGTGAACAGTTAGTCTGACCATCATAAATCCAAGTAAAAACCATCAAAGTCCAACGATATTGACATATATGAAAAATATGGAATCTCAGCTAAATATTGACCCCAAATTTGACATCAAAAACCATTACCATCATTTTACACTAGCCGTTTGAAAAATCTATCTCAATTTTCATTTCTCACATTTTGGGTATACCCGCAGTGTAATAGAGTAACACCACAATGCCTAGTGGAATCGATAGCTGATCAGTGTTTTTCATATTTTGCGCAGAGTACAGAGCTGCTGTGTCGATCTTAACTGTTTTACCAACTTAGACACATGTAATTATCCTTTTGGATAAAATTGGTTTGACTTTATTTCCTTTCATCTATCGATTCCACTAGGCATTGTGGTGATGCTCTATTACACTGCGGGTATACCCAAAATGTGAGAAATGAGAATCGAGATAGATTTTTCAAACGGCTAGTGTAAAATGATGGCAATAGTTTTTTATGTCAAATTTGGGGTCAATATTTAGCTGAGATTCCATATTTTTCATATATGTCAATATCGTTGAACTTTGAGGGCTTTTACTTGAATTTATGGGGGTCAGACTAACTGTTCACTTATCTTTTGTGAGGTGTTTATATTGATGATGGGCAATATTGTGTCTACAGTCACCAACACCTTTCGGATATCATCCTCCGCTCACTTATCGGACAACTTTTTCACTAAACCTGACAAAAGGCAAATTCATTTAAACGAGTCATTTTGACTCATCAAATCTGAAAATGAGTCGGCTGACTCATCAGCATGAGTCTCCAGATTGTCTGTCAGATGAAACATTCCGTGAATTTAATGAGTCATATAAGTGAGTCATTTCTCCAATGACTCATTTATATGGGTCATTTGACTCATTTTTATGACTCGTTTAGTTCACGAAACGTTTCATCTGACGGACAAACTGGAGACTCATTTTAGTGCATCACAGTGACTCATCAACATTTTTGTGTGTAGAAGGACGTGAGATATGTACTTTGTATTACTATGAACTAAAATGTAGAATTCGGCATTAAAATTTAAAAATAATCATTATGATGCCATAATCTCCCATATCGACCTTCTCTCTGCTATTGATGGACTATCCAAAAACAGTAATTGTGCTAATCATGACATCATTTCGTTGATGGATTCGTTTGGTGTAGCGCCGGGGTGAAATACTTTAAGGGGTTAATATATGGCAGTTTTTTGGGGTTTTTTTTGTTTTTTTCATTTTCATATTTTACCTTAGTTTCGTTTTATAGAAGTGAGTGTTGATTTTTTCTCAAAAATAAAGGTAATATTTACTTGAAACTTCAATTGAGTTGAACAATATTATACAAATATTTAATGATAATGAGGGATCTTGTGGAATCTATTTGTCCCCGAGGTGAACTGGAGGGCGTGAGATACTATTTTCCCGAGACCGAAGGTCGAGGGAAAATAGTACCTCACGCCCTCCAGTTCACCAAGGGGACCAATGGATTCCACTCTAGATCCCGAATAATATCATTAAATATTTGTTTTATATCATTTATTAAATATATTTTTTGTTCATTGATTGGTTAAATGCCATACCTTACACTTAGAAGTTAGATTGGCATCGATTTCTGAAAACAATCGCGACCCCGAGTCAAAGTACCAAACATTTGCATCTATAAATATTGCGCTGAGTAACGCTGCCCGTGGGGATGAGGCTAAAAATGAAATAGTAGCCTATCTCACTCAAAAATAGTATCTCGCTCCCTCAAATATAGAATTGTTTTGTTTTCTCTTGAAATAGTGGTACTATTTATCATCATGTGACCAGCTTTTAACCAATCAATGAACAATAAAATATTTATGAATGATATAAAACATGTTAATAAAACTACTATTTAAATTGCATACCTCATCTCCTTCTATCCCAGGTCACGAACTAATAGAACAACCCCTCGTATATGAACAAATCATCACTTGTAACCCATGCAATGCTAAACATGGATTTATACTATGAAAAGAATCATTCACATACATCGATATTGAGCATATTTTTTTCTTGAGAAAGATGTTTTCATGATGCAAATTCACCATAAATAAGTCAGGTCAGAACTAGTTACATGTAGGCAAAGATAAAGTAAATGAGGTTTGAGAAAATGTTAATTGATAAAGATAACTACATGTGTAGCATATGTGAACTAAAATAGTGTTTCCCGTGGTACTTTATTTATTTAATAATCATCAAGAATTAAGAATTCTCTTTGTACCTTAACTTCATCCATTCACACAATTAAGAGTTAACGAATATTAAGACATGTTGTCTATGGATGTACGTATTTGTGTTTCAAATTGGCATTATTTATATTGTTACGGTCAGAGATTTTAAATCACCAAGGCCAAAATCACCTTACGGGTTCTTAAATGAAACAAAATAAATACACTGAAATTTAGAATAAGTTTTAACAATTTAATACAAGTTCTTTCTTTTAGCACAAATAAAACACTTATAAATATCTAAACTTTGCCTTATATAAGAAGCTTACAGTTTTGAAATACCGCTGCGAAACCCGCGCGATCCTAGGATATTTCAAAAATGTTTTTATTCCACGCTATAGTCCGAGATTGTTTATTAATGTCCACGGTATCTTGAGTAAACTTGCAGTCGTATTCTTGCAATTCACAAGTCTCGGAATCCAGCTGGCAAAAGGTAAATCCAAAACTTTCCTTGCGATTTCCACACAATTGTCCAACAATCACAACGAAGCTCCACTTGGCTTATAAGCTGAATCCAACGCACATAATCCACTCGGAAATTAAATATTAAAACAACAGTTTGTCTTTAATTCTCCATCTGTAATATATCGTTAATTCTCCAAAATGTCGCTATCTCCAATCTCCATCCAATGTGTAATTAGTAAACTCTACTCAGCTGCATAACTCCGTCCAAAAAATCTAACTCCTCCAGCAGTTCTCCAGCTACTCCAACAAATTCAATTCCAATTCCAAAGTTTTAGCTGGCGATTTAGATCGCCGACAAAGTCAATTCAACTTCTGCCCAAATTCATTTTCCTTTGGCTCATTAATTTTTACATTTGCATTAAAAGTCTTTTTTAACATACTGGGAATTTCCCATCTAGTATATTTACAATGCAAGATAAATACAAACACCTGAAATAGCAATTGGAATTCCCAAAGTGATCTAATTATGGAAATGCCACATCATCTAGCATCTGATTGGTTATTTAGTTTATGCAAATTTGATAGGTTCATGCAATTATGCCTATTTTTACAAAATTGGAAATTACCCGAGATTGCAACATCTCACACTGAAATCCTTTATGTACAAATTCCCTTACTGTTGCAATTAAAGGTTTCAGTAATAAAATCTTCTCCAATTAAACAATTAATTAATCAACAAAAACAAATAATTCAGTTTCACATAACAATATGTAAACATTCACTACTAAGGTGTTTGTTCTATTTACATTAGCGTTGTCTTCAGACAAATATTTTTTATAGAATCAGGAGTTTTAAATACGTAACAGTAGACTTGAAAAACATGAACACAATATTACTCGGTAATATTGTAGGTAACAGAACGGAAGTCGGCTATGAAGACAAAATATTTAGATTTGTGACAGCAAATATGTTCACCCCCTCCCCACCCCCGCCACTGGATTATTGGAGCCATGGGAGTGTAGGAATGAGGCAGTGTTGTTTGTTGTTTTTATGTTGTTGCTCGTTTGTTTGTTAGGTTTTTCTTGTCTTTTTACAGGAGTAAAATTAAAATGGCTGGATGTAAAGTAAGTTCACTTTGAAATTGTGGGTAAAACGCATCACTTTCTTTTAACTTATTTTGTATTCCTCAGCTGTTTAAACGTGTGCCAAAGTAGACTCTTAGATGCTGAACTGCCTTTTTAGGGGAATAAAAGAGACAGTAATATTGAAGGTTGTATACCGCATTATGGAGAATAAGGTAAAAGGACAAGGAAAAGAACCTGTTCTTGTTTTGATCTATCACGTCAAAACGTGAACTGACTAAACAATCTTCAATCATTGTTATGACTGTTTGCGACAGACCGACTTTTGGTGTGTTGAAAAAACAACATTTCAAAAACATATCACCAGGGTAAAGGTAGTATTTTGACGTTGAATAACTACGCGCAATTAAAGACGAATATATAAAATGTAAAGTAGATCCAACTGACAAGGTACAAAACACATCAAGGATCAAATTTTGATCCGTATTTCTGGATTACTTTGATACGGAAAGGATATATTTTGATATATTTGATACCGCGTTTGGATCTAACGTGATCTTTTGTTTCATATTTGAGTACACCAATATCCACTACATAGCCGGGAATGTATACAATGGTATAAATACGATGATTTCACAACACTTGACATCTGCCTGTCCGGTGTGGCCGAGTGGTTAGAGCGTTGGTCTCGTAATAACATGGTGTGCGTGCGGCGTGGGTTCAAACCCTGCTAGGGTCACTTCAGTGAGATGTTTTTAGCCAGATCTTTTTTATAAGAAATATTTGATCCTTTTTTCGGATCAAGAATTGTGATCCTTATTTTGGATCACTTTGATCCTTAAAGGGTAAGCTCATATTTGATACCTAAAAAGGATCAAAATTGATCCTTTTTGTCTCATATTTGATCCTTCCTTTCTAAGAGTGTACAATTATATAATTAAAGAAAAAAAAAGTTAGCCAACTTAATGTGGGGAGGAACTCACTTAGTTCAACGGCTGTCGGCATGCTAGATTTTGAAACCTAAATTCTTCATTCTGATTGTTCCGATGCCTATTTTATCTCATATTGCAGAGAGGTCGGACGTCCTTATCCTGATTACGATCACGGCCCTATTTCATAAAAGTTAAAACCGACCTAAGTCATTGAACTTAGGACGAATTACTCATTTGAACTCTGGATAGAATTTTGAATTTTGAGTTTATCTTAATGTTATTATTACTACTATCTTTTACTTCATAAAAGAATTTGAAATAAAGACTTTTTCTGAATTTTAGAATTAGGATGATTTTAACTTTTATTAAATAGGGCCCAGATAACCGCGTTTCACTGCCCTGAAGGGACATTATTGAATAGTAACAAAACAGATTTGTCCAAAACTGACCAAGTCCAGGGATTAAGCATGTTTTTAAATTTCTGTATTATTGTATGTGTGCATTGCAGCACTAGTATGAATTATTGATCAATTCTGGTCATTTGCACTGAGCTTTGACAACAAATTCAACTCTCAAAATAAGTAGTGTAATAGATTTATAATTTATGCAAATATAACATGTGACAGCTATTTGACTAAGTGAGTTTTGGAAAAACAATCTTCAATTGAGAAACTGTTTGCCAAGATGATTGAATTCATGACATTTTGCCTCTAGTAGATTTACAAATACTAATTACAAATAGTGCATATCACCTCAATGTAATGTGATGTTTAAATTATAATACAAATCAAAATAGACGATATTTGTCCAAGTAAATGCTAGCTAGCTATGTTTATGAATATTTATACTTGCACACACTTGAATGCCTAATGACAAATGTCCTGTCTTCACCTCTTGAAAAGTGCAAGAAAAAGGTGATATGTGTCGCGCCGCATCGAAAGGTCCATCATTGCAGCAAAGCCAATTTTGCAATGCCGTTGAAGCTGAATATGACTTATAAGGTCGGGGAGATGGATTTCGAGGTCTAATTAAATTTGGGTTTCTCAATGTGTATAATTTTCAAACATTTAAAACATGACAATATCGAGATTTAATGACCATATCAGATCTTGCGAAAAATATCCTGAGGACAATCACCAAAGCAAAAACACAATCATTTCCCATCACTTCTATCTGAAAGGAATAGGCAAATATATATTTTTAAATTTGTAAGATTAAAATCGGTAAAGCTTGTTTGTTAAATTCCGTCAAAATCTGACATTAAAATTACAAGCTGCTATGAAGTTTTAAAGATTACTTGTAATTTCCATAATTCAACAAGAATAAGGCCGATTTACACTGTAACGCAGACCCGCGGATTTAAATTTTGAATTGTCTGCCAGTCATTGTCAGTTAATCCGGACACAATCCGCTAGCCACCGCAAACTGTCGCCATCAGTTGCAAGTTTGTAAAATGTTGTGATTACATAAAGTTAGTTGTGAATATCATTCAGATTTTGTTGGCCGCTTCAGCCGTCTGTAGTCGTTTAGAGGTCGTCACTGTTCCGTTGGAAGTAGTTGTCAATTAGACTATACCACCTTCACAAATACAGGCTTTGATGCCAGTCACCAAGTCATGCTGTTGCTGTTATCCGTAGTAGCCTACATACCTTAACGTCAACAAAGGTCGGTACAAGCCATCTACATGTCATCACGGAAAGCAAAGTCTAATTGTGTTAGTTCCTTTCCACAGCCCTTCGTCACTTGTCTTCAAGGTGTCGCTGAATGTCGTTACCATCCGTTAGCAAATTTCGATTATTCATTTTTAGTCGTAGCTTGCCGTCCTTATTTTTTTGATTTTTAAGTCCTCTACCCTTCGTCGACGACAAGTCGTCACAGTGTTAACGGCCCTCTACATTTCAAAACACAACATTATAATGTGAATGCTATTTAGAATACACATGATCACTAAAATTAGACAATAGACAGTGTAGTAGTGAGTCTACATATAAAACCTGCAGTGCTCATGAATATGCGTATTGTATCATAACCTATATATCTCTGGCAATGTATTGACTATAGTAGAAATGACATTACTATCAATACTTGCATAAAATTGCTTATTTGATGATTGTCTTTAACATTATTTCAAATGCAGAGCCCTAATGTACCATGACATATCAGTTACTTTTAACATTGACACCAAATCCTATATTAAGCTAAAAGACTTCACACATTTCTTTTCCAAATTTTCTGGAAATAGTATACACATGAAATAGTATTAAGCAAGTGTGCTTTATAAATACTTTATTATAGAGCAGTCTTATCACTTTTTAGAAACATGATTTCCAACTGATGTAAAAAAATAGCGTATATAGATGGGTTTATCCTGTAAAAGTCATTCACACAATATTTTCCTCTTTTTGCTACAGAGTTTAGAAGAAAGTTATTTCACTTTGAATTCAAATCGAATATGGCCATCTGCACACGTATTTGTATATGATTTTACTTTTGTCTTATGCTTATGCGAGTGTATAGTCTTAATTTATTACATACCTTACATGTTATATATACATAATTAACCCTCGTCTACCCAGGCTATTTTTTGTAACACGTCTACCCAAGGGGGGGGGGGGGTTGTTGCAACCCCCACCCCTAAATTTTTAGAACGGAACCCCCTATGAACTTGGTTTTGATATTAAAAGATAGGTATGGTCTACCCCTATCCAATGATATCAAGATCACAAAAATCGGCCAAGGCGTTACGTAATTATGACGTCATAAAGGTCGAAAATCGGAAAAATCGGGATTTTGGCAAAAATGGCCACCAAAATCAAAATGTTGCTATAAAAGTTGCTAATAAAGAAGGGAAATGATAATTCTAACATGCCCTGCAAGTTTCAGCTTCATAGCATGCATATATTTTTCAAAAATGGCGACTTAAAATTTTCCGGGGCTTCACCAATCCCCCCCTACACCCCAACTTTGACGGCCTACCCTAACCCCGCCTTAGGTGGTACCCCCCTAATTTTTTATCAAAATGACCGCAAAGGATGTAAAAAAGATTACCCAAATGCCTGGGGTCGGTTGCTTTTGCGTTTTTATGCAGCGGGGAAAAAACCTTAGGGGGGGGTTCCTCCCTGGGTAGACGAGGGTTAAGTTACCACATTTATTATTGCTTATTGGAAACCTACCTTACATTATATTAACACTTATATCTCTGACAGTTCTTAACCGATTGTGACCAAGCTTGATCACAGCAAACCTTTCCTCTACCCCAACATATCCGGTATCTGGGTTTAAACGTGTCGGGAAAAAGAACATGAGTACTACACCTTCGAAGCTCACCTGCATATTAAACTGTTATTATTATCATGCATTATTCGATTTTAGAGGATACATTAAGACAAACTTTAAACAAAAAAAGCTTTTAAATATCTAAATCTTGTAAAAAAACTTCTAAATATATAATTCTTGTAGAGGCAAAATATTAAATTAAACCATAGACATTGCATATCCTTTTCCTTGCTCTGGAAAGAGTATGTACACTGCGTTTATCTCGTGTGGAGGTTTGTCACATTACATGTAACACTCCATGCAAGTTTTATCATTATATCAAAGCAATACCATCCGTACCTCATGCAGAAAAGCAAAATGGATTTATACTATAAATAGAATCATTCACGTAAAACGTTATTGAGCTCATTATTACTATATCAGAAGGACTGTTACCACACATTGCATTCAAATTCGATGTAATACCTGATAAGGTACATTCCTTATACAGGTTTGAGTAAATATTATGGGATTACGACAAGAAGCATGTGTAGATCGAAATCATTTTCTCACCGGACTTTATTCAATATTCATTGTGACTTATTAATCCATCTGGCACCTTTGCGTCATAAATTTACACATA
>JXSR01S063179.1:5681-16014 GCA_000969725.1 Ophiothrix spiculata
AGAATATCAAGAATTTCAATCAGACAATGAGAGGTAGACGATCCTTTTATACTACCATACTGGTTACGATCAATTGAGCTAGATATATCATGAAGATGATGATGAGACTGACGCTGATTGAGGACTCCTGGTAACAATGTTGGATTCGTTTTAGGGCACAGTTAACCCTTCATTTTCTGAAATATTTAATGCTTTGCAACTCAGCAACCAATAAGTAAATTCATATAAAAGTATACATTTCTAGATGTGGATTTTCATGTAGAAGATGATGGTTAGGTCAGTTTTGAACCAAAATTTTGTAAAAATGATGTCCAAGTATTAAACTGACATTTTTTAAGTCAACACTTGCAGTATTTTCTTGTGGTTAAAAACAAATCATGTGAAACATGCTGTATAAGGCAAAAACAAAAAACAAGTTTGTTTCCCGTGCGCCGCGCGCATTTCGTCTTGGCGTCATTATTTGCGCATTTCATTTTTTTATTTGATATTTTAGAAAACGAAAATCAAAATAGCCAATTTGATAAAAAGAACAGGGAAAATTGCAAAATTTTCACTAAAGAAGTGTTTTCTTTTCAACAAAAACTTGAAACTGGACTGGTTTCTTACTGAAAAAATCATCACCCATGCGGATTTTCGATCAAAATTTGCCTTAGCACCTCTTGAACAATAGAAAAAAAAAGAAAAGAAAAGAAAAAAACGCATTTCACATTTAGGTGTTTTGACCACCGACAGGAAACAAACTTGTGGGGTTTTTTTTTGCCTAATACCATAACATTTAAGGGCAGCTTTAAAGATCCCTTGAAAGTTACCCTTGAAATGTATAAGAGTTAAGGGATTCCCTTATATATTTGTTGAATTTTGTGTAACTCTTAGGGATTGTCTTAAATTCTGCAGTTTTAAGGGAATCCCTTAAAAAGTAGCACTTAAAGGTACATGGTCCGATTTTCCAAATTTTAGTTCTCACTTTCTTATGAATGATCACTACTTAAGATGCTTCAATTTCAAATTGCAGTTAAATCGGAACAACTTTGTATTTTCTATTTGCCTATACTTTACTGTGTAAATAATATTATGGTTACCATAATAAACACCTCACAAAAGATAAGTGAACACTTAGTCTGACTTAGCCCCATACCCCATAAATCCAAGTAAGAGCCCTCAAAGTCCAACGATATTGACATATATGAAAAATATGGAATCTCAGCTAAATATTGACCCCAAATTTGACACCAAAACCCATTACCATCATTTTACACTAGCCGTTTGAAAAATCTACCTCAATTTTCATTTCTCACATTTTGGGTATACCCGCAGTGTAATAGAGCATCACCACAATGCCTAGTGGACTGGATAGACGATCAGTGTTTTTTCATTTTGCGTAGAGTACAGAGCTGCTGTGCAAAGTCAAACCAATTTTATCCAAAAGGATAATTACATGTGTCTAAGTTGGTAAAACAGTTAAGATCGGCACATCAGCTCTGTACTCTACGCAAAATGAAAAAAAAAACACCAGCTGTTTTCTTTTATTTTTAATGATATGTGATGTAAGGTCAAGGTGCAGGTCTCTACTACAAAGAATTCTTTATTGTTTTGCTGACAACCACCAGCTGTTTTCTTTTATTTTTAAATTTAATCTTTTTGTATGTATTTCCAGGTTGGTTCAGTAGTGGCAGTTGGATGGATGAGGGATAATCGTAGAGAAGCCGTCAACTGGAAACTATTTCGCAATATCATATTATCGTGGATAGTAACGCTTCCATGTACAATTGGTCTTAGTGCTGGGTTTATGGCTCTCTTAAGACTTGCTGTTTAATTACTGGTTTATGAAATTATGTAGACTAAATATTGTCGTATTAAATATGTTGACTAAGAACTACCATTAAATCAAGAGCACCAAAGGCAGGCTCAAACTTAGATGACTTGCTGTTGACGGAAGGTAACAAACTTGAAAATCAAATCTAGATATACTAACGGATACTAACAACCTTCAGCGACACCCCAACATCAAGTGATGACTGGTTTGCCACCTTGGCTGATGTAAAGGAACGAAGGCTGACGACTGGTCACGGAGGGTTGTGGTGGCCAAAGAAATCTGAATTTTTACAATCTTGTGATGCATAAAATTAGTTGCGATGTTGTTCAGATTTTGTAAGCCACTGCAAACCTCTGTGACCCGTCGTCAGCCTTTGTTCCTTTACCAAGATTGCTACCAGCCGTCAATTGTCGCCGAGGTGTCGCTGAAGTTCATTACCATTCGTCAGCAAATTGTGATTTGATTTTGAAGTTTGTTTGCTTAATTCCATCGTCGACAAGTCGTCACAGTGTGAGTCTGCCTTTAATATTAGTACCAATACTTAATCAAGATGAGTTAAAAAAACAATGTGATGTGTGTTATTGAAGCTGTCACATATGTGTTATTAAAAACTTTAAAATACTTAAATGACACATATGATGTCATCACTTCATTTTCTACGCCATCTTGATTAAGTATTGGTATGTCAAATGATATGGATACAATTATTGATATTAAATCAAAAGGAGTACTTCTATATGAAATCATGTAGAGTACTAGTATATAATATACAAATATATACTGACTTGAAGATCTCTGGTTACGCCCCTCAGTAAAATAGCTAAATTTTAGTCACTGAAGGACCATAGTTTTAATCCAGAGATCTGAAAATGTCATTATATATTTGTTTTATATACTGTATTAATAAATTTTAAAATAATGTAATATTTACTTCCTAAATGGCCTAATCTTATTAAAAAATGCACCAACAAAATGCTATAACAATGAATGCAAGCAATAAATTATGATGCTCGTATAATGGCTTGCGTCTAAGTTTGTTGCGCGCGTAAGTCCGTGCCTGAAAGTGACGCAGCTATAAATTACGCAGAAAACCCGTAAATAGTCTTTCAAAACCTGTAAATAGTCTTTTCAAACCCGTAAATAGTCTTTTCAAAAGAATTTACGTGTTTTTCTCAAGATGGTTGAAACTATTTGCAATAATGTCATAGGGTTTCAACATTTAATACAGTATATCATATACAAATATTGACTGCTCATGAAGGCAATTGTAAAAACTATTTCCCCTTAGTGATCTTGACACCATCATACTATTTCCCAAGACCAAAGGTAAATAGTATGATGGTCTCAAGATCACTGAGGGGAAATAGTTTTTACATTGCAAGAATGAAAAGCAATCAATATTTGTTTTATATACCGATTTGTTTTGAGCAGGCAATAGTAAAAAACTATTTAATGGCTAAAATCATGTCAATCGGTATATAAAACCATGTGGATTAACTGGCAGTAACTGGTATATTAAACAATATGGACTAACACTGGTATGTGAATCATATGGACAAGTACCGTTATATCAAATCATGTAAATTATTTAAAAAATATATCAGATGATGTTGACTACATATTTTTATATAAAATCATGTGGATATAGTATTAGGGGTGAAATCATCTTAACTTAATATAAAACTGGTATCAAATCATGTGCACTGAGTATTGGTATCAAATGATGTGCACTACATATAGTGGCCCAATAAAAGCATAATCAAAGTTAAAGGACGTGTTACTCAAAGTTGAAAAAAAAAATAGTCAAAGATCATTTTAAAGTACAGTACTCATTTAAGCTTATCTGAGCACTGGTATATCAAATTGTGTGGACTATGTGAAGTGTTGTATATCATCTTGATTGTGGGGACTATGTATTTATTTAATCACATTATTGATAAAGTACTACTTTATTACACAATGTAGACTGCGTATTAGTATATCATATCATTGACTAACAATTGAAAACTGTTAGTGCTCCTTATTTCTGTGTATCAATGTTGCATTATGAAAATGCTTGTTTTATATTTGACACATTTTGTCATCGACTTTCATACCTTATGAAGAACCTTGAAAAGTTATATATATTTGCAAAATTTTAAAACCATGTTATGAGACTAAATTTTTATAACATAGGCAAAGAAATTATATTTTATCAATTATGAATATTTTCTTTAAAATTTAATATATTTGTGTATATAGTATGAAATATTTTTAAATTTTTGTACATGCAAATTTAGTTGGGAAATAATATTTTTGAGGACTAAGTTTTTCCATTTACGGGGATTTTGTAGCCCATGCTTGTTTGTGTAATTTTTTGTATAGGGCAAAGTCACTTCAAGACTCTTTGGCCTTCTGATCAGGGTATAGAAAAAAAGTAAATCTTTCTGGGAACTTTTATTATGCTAATGAGAATTTTCTGCGAGATTTATGAAAAATGCACAAATGTTTTTGAACCCCCAGATTTTGCTCATTTATTTATTTATTTGTATTTCATCATTCAATATTGCCAGAAAAAATCATCTGTCGCCAGAAATTCTTTGACTTTATATTATTATTATTAGTTTTTTTAAGCTTACCCATTTTTGCTGAGACTTCACCTTTTTTTGTGGGAATGGTGCGGCCGTGTTAGCGCAGATTTCGAAGCCCTGCTTCTGATTTTGTCCACAATATCAATTTGTTTTTACTTAAGCCAAAAAAAAAAAGGATTGTCTCAGAGACCATCTGCAAAAATGCTATGCGGTATGCGATTTTTTTTGTTAAAGAAATGAGCTATGCGGTATGCGATATTTCTTTTTTTTTAATGCTCTAAAATTTTGATTGCCCAACTTATGTATGTGAAGTGCCTAGTTTCTAAATATGATCCCGCCCGTTTTAACTGTAGGAAATCTAGATAAAACGTAAAATTCAAGTTGCAACAGCAAATGACACCAACCCGGACAGCGGTCAATAGCTAGATTACTCTCGATAAAAAAAGAGTGAATTAAAAAAGACCAGCGCATAGCTCTACTCGGTAAATTCATTTTCATATAGCAATGTTCACTGGTTTCTAAGACAAACCTTTTCTTTTTTGGCCTTATGTGTTTGTTTGTGATGTATATATTTATGATATTGAAAATACATCTGAATCTGTTGCTATATATTTTTAGCTTTGTGTGAGAGCCAACTTGTTTACAGTGTAATTGGTCGGATTCCAGTGTTTGTCAAATCTCTTATTGTCATGCGCATTACACTCGAGTTATTCATGCAATACGCAGGAAAACTATTCACAAAATGTAGTAGGATTTGTAATTTGTTGATGAGGCCAAGTAAAAAAAAAGTTTGTCTCAAAGTTGCCGCCCTTTTGTAAAATCGGGTGATCTGGGATAAAAAGTTATGCTGTATTTTTGTTATTTCAATATTTTTTATTTTTTCTAGAATTTTGTTTACTTGTCCTCAACCAAAACAAATTCATGAACATAATGGAATAAAATACTTTTTTACTGAGAAACTTCAACATATGGAGCTCAAAACTTGTAACTCACAGTTGATATACCATAACCCAAGTTGGGAATAGAAATTAAAAAATAAATGAAAATCACATTCCGCACTAATTTTCAAGCCACTCGTGAGTTTTGAGACAAACTTTTTTTTTTATTTAGCCTGATGGATATTGTGAAATTAAATGCTTAAAGCATGTCTCTAGCTAAAATCAGTGTGTTGGCAAAGAAAACATTTTGTAATTGACAGGTGATAGCACATAAGCAATTTTATTGCTATTAAAATCTACCGCTTTATACTCTGTAAAAATTAAGCCACATTTTCATCCATTGGTAAGGATGCTAACTTTTTAATTAATTTATTTATTTTATGGTCGCGTTTGCTTATGTCCTGGCTTACAACGCCCTTAGATGGTAAAAATGATGTCTAATATTACAAATGATAAGGTAGGGAGATTGCACTCAACAGCATGTGTGTCATCATCAGGTTAAATGGGTGCAAATACAAAATTGATAAGATGGAATTGCATTTACATTTTGTATCATGATTATCTATAAACTATGCATAATTTGAAACGATCAATCAACTGGTTTTAGCTGAATTATTATAATATAAACTTATTTGGATGTTTTATCTGTTTTATCACTGTTAATTTTAAAAAGTTATTAAATTTTAAATATATATATTTATATCAATATTTAATTGATTGTACTTATTGATTTGGTGAAATTAGAATATGAATAAACCGAAACAAAATGAGATGGTAATTGTTGTACTTCTGGAGTTTATATTGTTTCTTGCGTGTAAAAACACTGCATAATGATATCGGGTTTAGGCTGTAAGGCAGGATGATTCGAATACACAAAAATTGGAGCTTTTTGACTAAATGTTGTTACAGTCTTAACTAGTTTTAAAATATAGTTATCACATTTTTAGAGGTTTCAGTGAGTAAAATCATTAGCCAAGAAGAAGGTATAATCTATTGACGCTACTCTAATATGTCTTAAATTGTTATAGTGCGTCATGTGTTAGTAGGTCAAATCTTGCAGTGAACATGAAATACCCGTCTTGATACTCTTGAGGGACTGTAGCCCTAAGTATTCTGCTCGCCTTTTCGATATGATGGATGATAGGTAACGGATTGGAACTAATTCAGCTTAGTCACTACATCAATCATTTGTTAAGCACTTAAACACAGAATTACACATATTTGATTTATGTTTTAACCTATCTGCACTAACATTAGACCTGATTATTGGACATAATGTTTGTTAATGTTAAACTTGAGATTTATTAAAATACTGAACATATATTTTTGTAAAAAACTTTTGCAAGTTCACTTATATCTCTTAGTTGGCCTTATTTTATCATGTTCCAATAAGCTATATAATACTTGGTTCCACTGTAATATAATGTTTCTGCAGGTTTAACGTTTAATACCCCAGCGGCAATTTGAGTGTTACTTGTTACAGCGTTCCGGTTATGACCTCTTTTATATATGCTTACAATAGCCGATCATGAAAAGAGCACGGACCTTAAACATGGAGTCACCCATTTTTCTAAACCAAATTATGCTGCCCTATATTTAAGAGCTATTTTACAGGTAAAATAAAGTGCTTTATTGTAAAGAATCAAAGTAGATACATGCATTATTTAGTATCGCAATCTCATTTTACGTTAAGATATTTCGATACTTCGTAAGGAAGCTACCACTCGATAGTAAGCCTAATATTGAAAATGCATAAATGTAAATACAAAAGTTCAATTGCAATAACTTTATGATATATGGTACATCAATACTCAGGTGATTTATTTCATTGGGTTAGTTAATCTTCTTTCTAATTCCAATTTTATTTCACCTGGTTTTATTTCCATACCACAAAATTATGTAAGACGTTTTAATAGTGTTTGATTTGAATGTACTTTTTAAAGAAATAAGCAATGGAATATCTTATTATGGGACAATTTAAGTAAAACCACTTCAAGAGAAACGTTAAAGGCACGAAAGTGCTTGTAGATTTAAAATACATTGTTTGCCTACATCATTTCCCCAAGGTGAGAGATTGCTTTAATCTCCAAAGATTGCGTTATGGTTAGAGTAAATCTTCAAGTGTGGGTTAAAAGAGTGTCATTTTGGGAATGAGTGCTAAAAATCAGGTTCTCAGCTTAACACCGTGCTGTCCCAAGGCCAATCCCAATCCAACTTAGCCCATTTACCACAAACTTAGTAAGAAGTACCATGTTTAGTTGCTTCGTTTGAATGTACTTTTAAGATATGAGCACAAGATGATCATATAATGGGACAAGTGAAACCACTTAAACGAGAAAAACCTAAAAGGTTCAAAATTGTATGTCTTCCTATATATCATTTCTCCAAGGTAAAATTTTGTTTTCATCTCCAAAAATCGTGTTATGTAAGTCTTCAAGTGCGGGTTAATAGAGTGGTATTTTAGACTATACAAGCTTCGATTTGGGAACTTCATGAGTGCTACAAAAACAGATTGAGGCCGCTCAGTTTAAACCAAGGGACAGTATATAAAAGCTACCCTGCCACCCTCCGATACTCTTCAAAATTACCGACAATATGAGTTATTCTAACTGTCTAGAAATTAATGTTTTAAGCAAATTCATGTCTTCAGCTGTTTTAAAGATCTGTGGTTGTAAAACATATTCTTATTCCTCATAAAATTTTAGTCTAGAAAGAAATTTTGGGATAAACGTCTTTCAGGTCTGTAGTGGATGGTACGAAGTGACCTTTAAAAAGTTTTAGAAACAACAAAACATTCAAAATCAATAGAAAATGGCATTGTGGATAACAACAGAAGTATTATTCCTTAATGCATTTCATTCACTTGCTCAAATTCAAAACTGTGCCCAAATGTGAACTTGCCCTTATCGACCGACCCGAGAATGTGTGGTTGCTCTTTTTTTATTTTGAAAATAGAAAACAAACGTTTTGTTTCAAGTTCAAATGAAATATTGCATAGTAGGCCTGATGTTGTATTCCTCTCCTATTGTACGTTTGATATTGATTCCGTAAGCATAAAAACAATACTCTATTCCTTTAAAATGTGACAAAAGATGGAGGAGGAGAAAAATAAAGGAATCCAGACCAGTCGTCCCGGTTGTTTTCATCCTAAGGGCATGTCGTCAGCTGTATTTATGATATTATATTGCAATGGTAGACGGTTGTAATGTGTTTGTAGGTTTATCGCTTTAGGTTATCGTTAAATACTTTCTAAGGCGAGATTGTGCGTGCTACTTGTTACAGTTTTACAATATTATGACTTCACTGTTTGTAAAAAAAAAAGGATGGATCTCCATTCATTTTTCTGAACCAAATGATGCTGCTCTGTATAAATTTCAGCTAAAGTCCTTTATGTAAAATGATTTATAAATTTTACTTTAAGTATATATAAAGTATATTTAGTTTCATACAATCTCACATTACATTGGATTGAGATGTTTTATAAGATGGTACTTGAAATGCGTAAGTGCAGCAGCGTTTTGATAAACAACTTAAGACATGGGCGATGGAAATACAATGGGGATTGATTTTCCTGTTAAGTTACCTGTCTTCATAAATCCACGTTTATTTTCCATTTACAAATATAACACATACACGGAAACAATTGTGTGTATTGGCATGATTGTGATAATTTAAGGGTGATCATATAACCAAAAAAATGATAACGCGACAAGAAAAAACACAAAGGCTCCTGAGGTTGCAGTGTCTGTAAAGTGAGCATAAATCTTCAATTTGATCGTTCGTTATACAAAAACAAAAACTGCATGCCCTACATATTACGATAAAGTCCTTTGTATAAATTCAAAGTATATTTAGTTTCGCAATCCGTATCTTACATTGGAAAGATATTTCGATGTTGGTGTAAATGTGAAAATGTAAAGCATTTTGTAAAAACTGTAAATTTAAGGATATATTTTGGTTTAAATTGTGCTGTTTGGTGTTAAAGAATGAAATTTGGCAACATGGTAGCATTAACGAAATTGCCAGTTCGGTCAGCTGCGAGGCGGTTGAATAAGAAACCAATAAATTTGAAACGGATTGTGTAGAAATACGAGCTCGTATAAACAATAAGTGATGAATATATTGGTACTTGGAGTTTACCACATTAATTTCAATTACGGTATTTCCTTCTTTACCATTGGATGACTAGCTACCTAATAGTTACTCAAGTTCACATCACCATATTAACAGCACATGATTGCATCAGTGAATTTAAATTTGTATTCTGCTTTCAACATTCATTGAATTACTTGATAGACTCTAATAATACTTACGCTAGAAACCTTTTCTAAGCTTTGTGATTCTTGATCATTATTGTCTATATAGCAAAAGAAGATATCGGGACCTTCCCATGAGGCGTTGCTTTAATGGGATTTTTTTTAGGTTGTTATGAAAGGTATGTAATATATCTGAAATACAAAACAAAAGGTATGTTTCATTATTATTACATTTCATAACAACCTGTAAAAAAGTACAAATGGTAGAAAGGCATGATGGGAAGGTCTTGATGTCTTCTTCTTTTTTCCCTTTTTTGCTATTGAACATGCCTGATCTTTACCGTAAGTTTCACTTTAGGACATTTTTAAAACCAAATATTGGTTTTACTGCGATTGGTCGCCAGAAAACCCAATAAATTGTAGATAAATTATTAAATACCAGGGTCAGAAATTGTCAAACTACTAAAATCTTTCGATAACTCATTTTTGTCTCGCCTGAAAATTTTTCAGAAGAGACATACCATTCCTTAAAACTGTCCGCCGTCCGACGTTCGCCGTTCGCCGTCCACATTTCTTGTCCGGAGCAAATCTCGGAAACCGTATGCCCTATGTTGATGATATATAATGTTTCTGCAGGTTTAACGTTTAATACCCCAGCGGCAATTTGAGTGTTACTTGTTACAGCGTTCCGGTTATGACCTCTTTTATATATGCTTACAATAGCCGATCATGAAAAGAGCACGGACCTTAAACATG
>JXSR01S063179.1:58714-70291 GCA_000969725.1 Ophiothrix spiculata
GCATAAATTATGACGTCACAACTGTCCCGGCGTATAGTAATCAGTAACTTTAAAATCGATTTGCGACAATTTTTTACTGCCAGATTTTGAGTAGACTGCCTTATGTTTCCATCTCTAAATGAAGATTGGAGAAAGAAAATACGACATATTATAAATCATTCAAAAGCTGAGATAATAGAGGATTAAAATTATGTCATAAACTCGATTTTGAAAATCGCGACTTTCCGCTCATTTTGTCAGAGCACCTCTCATATATATGTATATGGCCTTGAACATGCCCTGCAAAGTCAAAATAAAAATTGCATAACGCAAAATCTGCGAATTATTTAGAATAAAATGTAAACATATCCATTATTTTTGCTCTGTACACTCTCAAATGAAAAGAAAAAAAAGGGAATGGTCACTTTTTCTTGAAGTTAATTTTGTTTCACTAGAACAGAGTGACATTTCACTCTTTTTTCACTAAAAAAAAGAGTAAAATGTCACTCTTTTAGAGTTATTCTTCACTCTTTGTTAGATTTAAAATTGCTACTCTTTTAGATTGGTCACTGCCGCCACGATTTTAAAGATTGGTCACTGACACTAGAAGAGTGGTGTCGGTGAGTGACCAATCCTTAAAGATTGGCAGTTTTAAAGAGTTTTAAGTATATCTTTGCGAGTAAAAGCACGTTCGATTTCAAACGAAAAGACTGAAATGCTACCATTTTCGAGTGAAACAAAATTCAATCCAAGAAAGAGTGACTGTTTACTCTTTTCATTTTTAGAGTGTATCATCAAGTTATTAAACATGATATGTTAAAAAATTACGAACAATAAACTATTTTTCTTAATCTTCTAAATTTTGTCTAAATGTTAGATAGACAAATATTTTTTTAGTGTGACGAAACTTTGGTCTAACAATAATTTTTTGGGTCAATGCATCAATTGAATTGATTGTCTATAACAGCAGGGTTACCTGTTTTCACTGTTGAATATTTCTAGACTAGCGCATATTTGGGCGCGTAATGCAAACTCATATTTAATTAAAGCACACATTTAAATGCATGCTTATAGTTAATGAAGAGTTTGCAACAAATTGGAAGACGCAATTACTGGAAAGTTGTTCTACAGACATTGGATAACAAGACAACAGGACAGACACGCCAACTTGTCAATGGAATTATACAGGAAAATCATTTTTTTGTGCAACGGATGATGCTGATGTGAGTACAAAATATATATATATATATATATGTTATTTTGTGATTTTAACCTTAGAGCTCATTTTCGGACATGTTACTTGTAAGGAACATGTTTAAAAATGAGTTTAAAACTTTAACCGTTCAATAGTGAATGTTTGATTTTTCCTCGTTTTTGCCCAACTTTTTGATGAAAAAGACCAGGGGCCCGTTTCATAAAGATTTGAATCAAGCGTACGTTTGATTTATCAAGCGTAAAATAGGTAGATACAATGTAAATTTACGTTTGAAATCAAACGTACGCTTGATTCAATCAAACGTACGCTTGATTTAAATCGGGCCTCTGGTTATTCCATGTTTACTTACTGAAAATGAAACAAAAACTATATGAATGGTTAATAGAGTAACATGGGAACTCGTTTCAATTCAAATAATTAATTTTGACTATAGCTAAGTCGAAAGTTTTGGCAAATTTCCACAACGGAAAATTCGAATATAAACTAACACACCTTGACCGTCATTGTCAATGTCTCTCCGGATGTTTAATGGTACCATGAATGATCAAAAACATACATAATTCCATTATCAAACATGGATATTTATCCTGCCAAAATTTTAATGAAATCGGATTATTCGAAGTGCTTAAAATTATGAGGTTTCGGCAAAAAGGCGTTAACTTTTTCGAAGAAATCTGTTGACGCAATTTTGACCTTGATCATGGACATGAAATCATTAGTAAAGGTTCATGTATAAACTAGAGACTCTATCGTATATGCACGCCAAAAATTGTGATGATCAGACATGTATAAGTAGGCCAAAACTTGCAGTTACCTTGACGTTCAGCCAAGCGAGACGTAAAAAGAGACTGTATCCTTAATACTCATATTTTATGTCTTCGCAATCGATGAGGATCAAAAAGCTCTAGCCACGAATTATCTACGTGTATCTTACTCTAAGATTGCAAATTTGGTAAACCTTGCCTACTGTATGTGAAACTTAAGGAAAATTCCCTGATTGAAAATAATTCATCTCTGTCATTGTGTAATTCAGTACTGTTTTGATCGATCTGACTCAGATATTTTTAACTAAAGTACATGCACTTGGACTTGGACTGGGCTTTTATGTCGTCCATCTCCATAGAGCAAATAGAGTGAACAGCCTAAATTAATTAAAATCTTATACTTAAGAGGATTATTTTATCAAATATTGTAATACAAAATGTACACATAGTTACAGTATTTGATCTAAAAGTCTAAAAGCAGCCTAAATACAGTTTAAAACCTGTACATTTTACAGATACATACCATAAGCAAGTCATTTATTTGCCTTACTAATAATACGATAGACATACTTTATTGTTAGACTAAAAACAAAGGATCATCGTTTATATAGTGAATTGAGAGTAGATTTAAAAGCATATAAAAGATAAAGAATACCGTAATCAGAAAAAAAAATGGCCAAGAAAGATATTGGCAGTACTACCAGATTATTTGCAACATGTGTCATACATCATGTACATGAGTAGAGCTTGATACTTGTTTTGTTCATTCTGGGATTTATTTGAATCGAGTACAAAGAACTCTTGCTATTTTCGGTTATCTCCTAGGCAAACATGAACATTTAACAATACAAAAAGCAGCAGCTAGCAATTCCGGGAAGCTATTAAGACAAGATCGATTTTATTGAGTATAGAGTTTCTTTGACAAAGTTAGCAAATTTCGACATTTATCTTCTAATATAATGATCAAGTGTCCAGGATAAAGCAAAATGTTCATCACAAACGAATTCGTACAGTAGTGTAGCCAGAAATGTAAAACAAATAAGGAACAAGGTTATTTAATGTGTTGAAAACAAATAACCCACATAGTTGTGACATGAACAAACTGATAAAGTGTATTTAAAGAAGAAGTCTATTCGTCAAAAATACTGACTGCTCACCATAAGATTCACTGTTAAACGTAATCTGGATATTTGTCCCACGTATGTACGACATAATAAGTAACAACTTGGCCACACTAGAATTCTCGAACAACTTGGTTGCCATCGGTAATGCAATAGATTCAGAGTCTAGAATCGTTGATATAAAGGAAATAACTTTGAAGATTAAACAATAGATTCTGAGTTTAGAATCGTTAAAGTATGATAGTGACTCAATTGCTAAAAAACAGATAAAGACGTGCAAGTGCAGAATGACTGGGCATATACTGCAATAAAATGTCAAAAAAAATAAAATTCTCACAGGATTTAACTCGCTGCTTGCAGATATTGCCAACGTTTATGAATAGATAATGATTATGTCAAATGATCATGCACATGTTTCTTACCCAGATGGTTTTTACACAATTCCTTAAATTTCAGCATCTCCTGAAGGTATGACGCATTTTCATTCATGGCAATATTAAGCATTAGTGTAAGATCTAATTAATTTGAAAACCGATACATTGTATTCTTTTGATTAATAAGAAGATATAAACTTGAGAAACGTGATTCAAGCAATCGGGAAGTCAAGCAGTACCCTTTTGCCGTGACCATGGTGACGGGTCACGTATATACCTGTGGAAATTGTACATTTAAAAACGAGTTACTGTTCAAGTGTTTTATATTTCACAAGAATAGTTTTCTTTCTTTGCTGATTGATCCATATTCAAGGAAAACTTTTGAAAAAAATCCAAGTTAATGAAATATAGGGGAATCTTTTAGTCTTTGTTGCAGCCTGAGATAGTATATTTTGCTCCACCGTAAAATGACCACCGCGCAAAAGGTTAAGTCAGAATATGGCTGGTGGGTATTCCTTCAGAGTAAGTTTCAAAAACTGACAAGCGAAAGCGAAAAAAATGGTTTTTACTCGTTTTCTTTTGAATTTTGACTTAACAACTGATTTATACAAAAAAAAAATCCAATTAAAGGGTTGAATTATGAGAGGGGTGTTTAGATATTTAGAAAATACAGTTTGATTAGACATGGTTAGAAGACTATCACAATTCGGCAGTGTGGTTTCACGTGTTTTTCCTGCAGGCAAAAGTTATCTCTTTTCTATTTGACTTCATTTCTCATAAATCAGTATTGCACTGAAGACATTTGATACCTTTTTAAAAGGATTTTGTTGTCTATGCAATTTCATTGTTTATAATGTTAACTCACATTCTTCAAATAAATCCTCAATTTTAGGGCATTCTTGTCATCTGTAATATAATCGTTTATAGAAGAACATTTGTTTCACGAGTTTTTATGAGCTTCACGTTATCTGTACGTAATTCCCGTTCAAAGAGCACATTTTGCCTACAGTGTTTCTTTTGTTTGAGTGGTTAAACTCGTTTTCATGAGGTGATCGACCTGTTATTATTATTAGCTACTAAAATTACCAAACCAGCTAGCAACTTTCACATTTTACAGAAGTTTGATTGAATAATTTAATTTAAACAGAAGTTTTTATTGAAGAATTTAATTTAATTTAATTTTTTTTCAAGAACGGTACAATTCTACCAATATACAATACTGCACCTTAATGGAGTACTCTCTTAGAGTAACGTCTATTATCAGTCCGGGCAACGAACCAGAACCAGATCTGGAACAACAAATCCCACAATGCATTGCGCTTATACATTTAGATTCAAATTTTAAATCTATTTTAATTATAGATTGTATTGTTGGCCATTTTGTTAACCCTCGTCTTCCTGAGCCTTTTTTGTAACACGTCTTCCTGAGGGGTGGGAGTGGTTACCAACCCCCTTGTGATTTTGAAATTGGTCCCCAAAGTTATATTGTTTGATACTATAGTGTAGGGTAGGCTCTTCTCTTACTTTCCGTTGATACCAAGATCATGAAAATTAGTCAGGACGTTACGTAATTATGACGTCACAAAGTATTTCCGGACCGAAAAAATCGACTTTTGGCAAAATGGCTACTTTTTCAAAAAATTGCTATTAAAGTTCCAAATATCCGTCGGGGTTTTTGTAAATAAATGACGGAATCAACAATTCTAACATGTCCTGTAAGTTTCAAGTGCTATATTTCTATTTCCAGTATGATTTTTTTTTATCATATTTGTGTACAGTTTATACTTTTACCTATGATTTCTTGTAATAATTAAATTGTCATACGTACGGTCCCTTATAGGTATAACCAGTATGGTCCCGGATAAGGTATCCATTCGAACAAACATGTTAGATTTATGGTCACAGATAGGGTATCATTTGTGGTGGTTTACAAATTGCGCCGGTGTAATGAGTTTGAGTGTCTCCCATTAGCAGGAGTCCGGGACCAATTGAACTACACGGAATAAATCGCAATCAATGATTTGTTGATCACACATGTACAAGTACGTTCTACACAATAGTATATAGCTAGGACACTCAGTCACACGGACGCTGTATTTTATTACAAAATAATGTTAAATATTACAAAAAATATTTCAAAAATGTATTAAAAAGATGTTAAAGGCCCCCAAAATGCAAAAAAACTTTTTTTTTCTTGTCAGTTTTTGAAAGCTGAATGTACTTTCTGAGTCGAATAAATCCGTTAAGGTGTGCACCATCAATTATACTGACAGCAGGTTTCATTGTATATATATGACCTTCAGTAGGCCCTTTTTAATTTTGAAAGTGCAATTTGGATTACCCTTTAATATATAGTCTAAGAACTAGTTTTATTCATTATTACTTGATGTATTAATTAATTATTAATTCAATTCAGGATCAATATCTAGAATGTTGAGTTATTCATTATTGACTCATTCCATAGATGAAACTTTTTTGATTTCAAGCAAAAAATCTGCTTTTTTGTTCGACCATACAAGCAGGTTTTCAGTCATACATTTGTTACTTTGTACGTGAGAAGTATGTGCTAAACAGAAAGTGTAAGGTTTTTCTATCAGTGCATGAATGAGCACATGTTTTATTTCAAAAATGTCACAAACGTTACCCAGCGTTACCACACAAAACAATGCATTAAAATAAATCCTGACGATAGAATTTCCTATTATTTTTATGAAATGTTTGTAAATATGTTACCCATCATCTGTGTAAAGTGCAATTAAAAAAAATCGCTAACACTTCTGAGAATTTTTACTTTGAAGTCATTTGGAGCTAAACTCTATTTCCGTGCGGTGTCACAAACGTTACCGAACGTTACATGGGCTTTATTCAGGATTTCAGCAACTAATTTAATTTTTAAACATCTGCATATCTTGACCCCACCGGTGAGCACCATAATTATCAACATCAAAATTGTTGATATAATGTTTATGCTAGGTTCTGTAGTCGTTTAAAAGTGAAATTTCCCAATTTTTCTGTCACAAACGTTATTTTGGAAGCGCCTTTTTGTAATTAATTTTTTTAATAACTTTAAGTAAACGCTGTTACCTAAATCCTCACATTTGACTGTCATCCATCCTCAAGCTGTTAAGTGCCCACCAGCCACCCCTTTGAACTCCCCGATACAAAATCATAATTGGCTTCATTATTTCATGTTGCGTTAAAAGCATTTACATAAGATTAACCGTTAGTTAACCCACAATTATAACTGTATACTATAAACCGCAAAAGACGGTTGTTGTGAAATGATACAAAATCATTTGCACATTTTTCATCTCTCTCTCTTTGCGCCATAAATCTATGCACCAAGAACACAATCAATTAATCATGGAACCCACTTCCAGTGACCTGGTAAATTTAGTGTTGAAAGCGCGTTGCATTTATCCCCTCTTTAGGGGCACACCATTAGATTTCCAAGGGGGGAGCAGGAAGTTGGGTTCGGGGTGGATTTTTTTTTTCACGTCCCTTTCGGGGTGATTTTTTTGTTCTTGGAAATTTCTGTTTTTTTCCCTATTCCATGTTCAGGGGTGAATTTTGTTTCCTTTTACCTATGGAGGGGGAATTTTTTTTTCTAAAAACTTCCTGCTCCACCCCTGAAAATCTAATGGTGCGTTCCTTAGATGCAAAACTGACACCATTACAGGATATTTCAATTATGCTTTCTTATCATTTGATTACAGACAACATTAAAGTTGCACTGTTTGGATAATTCAAAAATGCTCACTGGCAATCCTGAGACCTCGTGTGTATCGTGTAAGAAACAGAAATATACAGACAATAAACAGGAAAATAATGGAAATATTATGGGTTTTGCAGATTGACGTAAGTAAACTGCGATTAAAAACACTTTTCTTTATATCCATTGTGTTTTGAGGTTTGGTTTCAAAATAAAGGTCGTAAAAAACTCATGAAATTTATCAATTTTATAACAGCATGTTGTATTTTGGCTTCAAAATATCAAACTTTGCCAGCAAATTGACTCATTTCGGGCAATAAACTCTGTTTAAATGTGACGTAAAATGTATTTATGGTTAGGAGGAAGAAAAGTTTCTTTTGTCACAGTAATAAATTTTGATAAAACATTAGGCGACCTTTGATGCAATTTTCAGCGACGGAAAATAGCAGTGTTTAGAAACACGAAATAGCTCTGACGTTCATTGTTCTCTCGATCCTAATAGCATTCTAAATTTTGAAAGACGTATGTATTTCCCATTTCCGTTATTACTCTCTGCAGTTCAACCACAGATTATGGAACACATGGATGATAATCTGCGGTTTTCATTTGAAGCTATGTGTGTTTCAACAAAGAAATACAGACTTCAACACCGTCATGTCTTATGGGGCTACGATAATTGATCCATCAACTAATGTAACCCTCATCCTCGAGGTGCAAGTGATGGGTTCAAAACAACAATGATACCGATAGCCTCGATACTCCAGACTGATACAGAGACATGAAGAAACAAATAGCTGGTATGGTTTTATTGCACTTTTGTGCGTGCATCTTGTTACATAAAAAAGCAAAGGTTAAACCAAGGAAAAAAACATTTTAATGATTAAGAAGTTCATTGTTTTCAAGTTCACCAGTGCATTTTCTTTACATTGTTTTTAATAATATCGTATCATTTGCCATATCTTTGTAGTTTTTACAGGAGACTAATTTAGAGTTAACAAATTCAACGGTCAGTAGTTTCCATTGTGTAAGATCATTGGTTATGACACTGTTTATAATTCCCGCGCCTTTCAAACGCTCGTGGTTTTATTGATTTTGAAACACACATAGTATCAAAGGTCTATGGTAATTCTATTGAATTTTAATTAAGTTTATTATCCATGTGTCCCAAAATCTGTGGTTCAACCCTAAAATTTCGGAATTCGAAACGAAATCGGATTATGCAAAGTGGTTGAAATGTTGCCAAACAGGGTGGTTCAAAATATTTGGAACTCATGTTCAAGGTCACCTTTCAGTTATTGTACCTCAATCAATAGCAGTTTGTAAAGGCATCATTGGGAGGATAATATAAAACACCTTTGAAAGTGTGATGCATCTGGTGTTATTAGGTCTCAAGATACAGTTCCGTGTGTTAATCTTGCTTAAAATTGGCTTGCCCATGACAGAATCTCTCAATTCCTGTCTGTTTCCCAGTTCTTGTTATTATCCTGCTATGGTTGATTTGCAATACATTTGGTACCGTACTTCACATGTTGCTCTGCATGTTGTACTACACAACTTCACCTGATGGAAGTGATGATTGATTTGAATAATGTATCTGAACATAACTTTGGATAATGGAGCCCCAATTGTAACTGTTTATTTTGACAGCAACATATTATGGTGAACTTCGAATACTAGGTTTATAGTGCTACCGCTCACACGACCATTTGTTTACTTATTTTTAATTCGTTTATGACCTCGGTTAGCTACAGATTAGCTGGATTTTGGTTACTTACCTGTATCTATTGGAATTATGACTCTTTTGTGCTGCTAGGTCATGAGCATAAAGTGAAGATCTTACAAGGATAAACCAATATGAATACAGCGCACTAAAATACCTGCAACTCAATAGCTGACACAAAGTGCAGTGCAACAAAAATCCAGGTTACAGCTACTGAATGCATTACAAATCAAAGTATTGAAGACAGAGCTAAATAAAGCTCTAGCGGTATATCATGTCAGTCCTTTTATGTCTATTCCTGGAACTTGATCGTGAGAAGCATTTGTTGCAAAGACTGCATTGATACGGTTTCTCTTTAGTATGTGTTCTTTGATGATTAATCCTGTTACTCGTAGATGCAAAAGAATTATTGCATTAATTACACTGATAAGGTTTTCGTTGGTATGTCCCCAGATAGCAAAGTTTGGTTGGCCCAACATTGGCAAATGACATTGGGCCCATGTCCTTTTGTCCATCGGGCCCCTATCGGTGCGATGTCATTATTGGCGCGATGTAGGACCAACGTCGACATTGCGTCGGCATTCTGTAGGTTGAATATTTGGCCAATGTTGGGTCAACCAAAAAATGCTATCTGGGAACACATCGGCTTTTCATCGGCCCAACATTCAGCCAACTGTCAGAATGCCAATGTAGGAATGACGATGGCCCGATGGACAAAAGGACATGGGCCCTACGTCATTTTGCGTACATTGGCCCAACGTAACTGCCTACATTGGTCCAACGTTGGGCCAACTAAGCTTTGCTATCTGGGTCTTCTTTCATGTATAACTCTATTACTTACAGCTGAAAAAAGTTGTACTGAACACGTACTGAACACATTGATACGGCCTCTCTTTAGTATGTGTTCTCTCATGTCTATTTCTGTGACTTGTAGATGAGAAACATTTTTTACAATGTTTACATTCATAGATTTTTTTCTTTGGAATGTGTTTTTTCGTGTACACTTTTATGTCTATTCTTGGCATTTGACTGTGTGAAACATTGGTTGCAAAAACTGCATTGATACGGTTTCTTTTTAGTATGTGTTCTCTGGTGAATATTCCTGTTACTCGTAGATGCAAAAGACTTATTGCATTAATTACACTGATAAGGTTTTTTGTTGGTATGTGTTCTTTCATGTCTAACTCTATCACTTATAGATGAAAAACGTTTGTTACACGTACTGAACACATTGATACGGCCTCTCTTTAGTATGTGTTCTCTCATGTCTATTTCTGTGACTTGTAGATGAGAAACATTTTCTACAATATGTACATTCATAGATTTTTTCTTTGGAATGTGTTTTTTCGTGTACACTTCTTTCATGTCTATTCTTGGCATTTGACTGTGTGAAACATTGGTTGCAAAAACTGCATTGATACGGTTTCTTTTTAGTATGTGTTCTCTGGTGAATAATCCTGTTAGTTGAAGATTCAAAAGACTTATTGCAATAATTACACTGATAAGGTTTTTTGATGGTATGTGTTCTTTCATGTCTAACTCTATCACTTATAGATGAAAAACGTTTGTTACACTGAACACATTGATATGGCTTCCTTCCTTCCTTCCATATAAGTGCAGTCGTCATATATATGAGGATCAATGCACTGCAGGTGTTGCGTATTGTCCAAGCAGAATAGGACAAAAGTTGAATACGGTGCAAGATATTTACAACGGTGCAAGTAAAAACCATGAAGAAGAAGAATACATCAGTGCATGCTCCTTCAAGTCCTGCTTGAAGGCATCCAGGGAAAGCTGGATCTTTAGTCAAATTGTTCCAGTCCCTGATGGTCTTAGAATGAATTTGTATATACTATTACTAACGATCTTGTTTGTGGAATGACCAGGCTTGAAGTGTGACCTCTGATTGTAGTTTTCAGGCTGATGAGGTATTGGCTTCTAGGAATGTCGACTAGGTTGTAGAAGATCTTGTACATCATGACCAGGCTTCTCTTTAGTATGTGTTCTCTCATGTCTATTTCTGTGACTTGTAAATGAGAAACATGTTTTACAATGGGGAGATTTAAAGCCGCACACACTAAATAACATGTCTTATCATTCAGTACACATGAATACTGTAATTTCATTGGTCAAATGTCATTTTCAAGCCATGTAAGATATTTTCGTATTACTCTGCTAAATTTGCCTGAAGGGTAATATGTTACAATAGTTAATTTACGCGCGTCGGTAATAACAATGCAATACGAATTGTACGTAGTTTGTAGTGTCTGTGTAAGAGACGGTGCTCCACCGAAATCGGAAATTTTTTCGTGCAGACTACAGTTCAAAATGGACGGTGCCAGTGGTAAACAAAGTGACGGAAACAGCGGAAGATTTGAAGTGTTTTCTCGGGAAGAAATTCAAAGGAAGAAACAGGAGTCTATTCCAATAAACACTTTACGTTCAAATCAAAAAAGCTGCTAGGGTATTTAGAGCTTATATGCTCGAAGTGGATGTTGGCACAGCCTGATTTGATTTCGAAAACTTTGATATATCCGAACTTGATGCTCGTCTTGAAGGATTTTGGTTCAGTGCAAGGAACATCAAAGGTGAAAAGTATCGTTCCAGTTCTCTTGATAATCTGCGGCATGGACTTTGTAGATACCTGAAGTCACCACCATACAATCATTCATTCGATATCATCAAAGATCG
>JXSR01S063180.1:2567-32295 GCA_000969725.1 Ophiothrix spiculata
ACCAGATAAAAGATGAAACAAAGCTCCTATAATTTAATACATATTAAAAGAGAAACAATTTCATCAAAAATAATTTGTTTGCCCATCACAGGTGTAGAAACAAGATCATTTTAAGTTTAGTAACTAGAAACACTGTTTTCACACCATTTTTTGCCGCCGACGGGAAACATTAAAGTTGGTAATGAATTGAAATTTTCTCCAATATTCCTCAAAATCATGGAAAACTACTTGCAGGTTATATTACTGCAAACATGTTTTATCGATTCATGTAAAATATGTATGTAAAAATTAGTGGCAAGAATCTAGGCCAGTCCCTTTAAGAGCAGATGCAACTGGTGTTGCATGGGTCACGTGACTTACCAACACACGTGTCCTCATCACTGTAATCAGCGCAGTCAAGATGCATATCGCACACAAACTCCTCAGGTAGAAGTTGAATCTTGTTGTCACAGAATTTATGGCCATCTAGATAATCAAAACAATTACGTTAATATCATTAAAGATCTATAACGGTGTATAACATGCTTGAACAAAACTCTCTTTTAGCTGAATATTCTATATTCAAAATCTTTAGACACAAATCTGTGAATGGATTATAAAATGCAACATTTAGATGTTTAATGATTTCCCGGTAACTTTACATGCAAAGATCGTAAGTTTTTTTTCTTTCTGGTAAACACAGAAGACACACGATTTATACTCATCAATTCTGACAAAATAGTTCGACCTACATCCGTAGTTTCCACTAACGACAGAGACATGCAGTCATAGTCAATTTTTGAACAAAACTCTGATATTAACTGAATATTCTATAATTCAAAATCTTTATACACAAATCTGTAAATAGTACTACTTGGATTATAAAATGCAACCTTTAGATACTTTATAATTTTCCTGTAACTTATACATGCAAAGATCGTAAGTTTTTTTCTGGTAAACACAGAAGACAAGCGGTTTATACTCATCAATTCTGTTACAAATAGATAGACTTACCACCGTAGTTTCCATTAACGACAGTGATTTGAAGTTTATATCCGATGTCCTGAATGGCCCTATCCGTTACAAACTCTATCTTCATTGTATTTCCGAGGGACAATACATCAAGTGCACGTTCATAATGACTCATGGATCCCGTGTATCCGATGTACTCGCCATTACCAGCATCTGTTTGTAGAATAACACAATTACATTTTCGTCAGCAAATATGTATCAATCACAGTTTACAAATGTCTTTAAAAAGTCAAAATACTTCTAAATGCACTCTTTCCTGTTTTTGTTTTGCTTTAATTGGAACACCATTGTGAATTATATGTAAGGCACTGCGTCAAAAGTTATCCGCAATGTTTTGCTGGGATCAGCAGTGAAATCCTCAATTTCGGATTCACAAAATTTTGATTAAGTAATAATTGAATAATTTAGAAATGACCATGACAGTCGCTTTTTCAATCCACTCGCAGATCAAATTCATCCACAATGTGTTTAAGACACATTCCTATAGACCTTTTCAAACAGCGATCGGAAAACTTCGGAAAACATGGTCACGTGCCACAACAGTTGTAGTTGGCAGACAACAATCGACTACAATGAAAACAAAAGTTGTAGTACCGCAAAAGTGCATAATAAAAACGTTCGTCGCTGTTGTAAACATACTGTAGAAATGTCGAACTTTGCCAAGAGATGAGGCATTGAGGTACTGTTTATTTCCCGGAAACGATCGGAATTTGTACAAACTTTCGGTTGTCTTCGGAAAAGATCGGTTTGAAAAGGTATATGTACTAAATTTATTGGAAAGTATATATTTATATACGTACCAATTTTGATAAAGTCATAATATTTTTCCAAATGCAGATCAATAAAGTGTGCTAAGAGATGAAACCCGGCAAACGTGACGATAGTATAATGACAGTTAGTATCCGGCAGATAATTCAACGGATAGTTAGCAGATGAAAAGAAAAGTGCATCGTCATCGGGTCTCAAGTAGTATTCGTCTTCTGCCGTGCATTCTGAGGAGTGAGAAAGAAAATTCGTTATGTGAGTGCAAGAAAGTTGTATCTGCAATAGCTGCCATTTATCATAAATTTGGATTGCACACTGTCTAATCTCCAATCTTGGGTCAGTGGTTCTTGAAATGATTCTTGAGGTGACACCGTCACCTGAAGAACCATTTCAAGAACCACTGACATAAGACAAGGGATTTTCACATTCTTGTGACAAAGTACAAAATAAAATGACTTAGGGCAGCCATTGCAGATACGACTTTCTTGCGCTCACATGACGAATTGTCCGACTTGTTACATTTTGATATTAAAACAAATGAAATACGAAGCAATTTTGTTTGTTTTACCGAAAAAAATATACAACATATAAAATTGATAAAGAAGAAACACACCGCGTGCAAATGAAGTACGGCGGATCAAAATGTCAAATTATAATGAACTTTCATCAACCTTATACTCATAGGGTCAGCTGAGGTCATAGGGGTCAAAGTTCAAATTCCTTATAACCATTACATCTGTCAAGTTAAGAGTGGTATAACTTCTACTTGCAATAAACACGATAAACCGAAGAGATCTAGCTGACATTTGTTAACAGTTCATAGGTCAAAAATCAAATTTTTAGTATCCTACAATTACCTAACATTTGGCAGTAATGTACTTTAACATTTAAGACCTTTGAAACAACATAATTACATTCCGAAATCCCCCAACGTCATTTAAAAGGGCATAATAGGCCATTGGTCAAACTTACAAATTGTCCCGATTATCATAAAAGCCTTCAGAGCAATATCACACATTATGAAGTTCATCTGAGGATCAAAAGATCACATTTTCATAATGCTCTGAATGACCTTCATAAAGAATTGTTTAAACACTTGAAGAGAACGAATAAATGCAAATGAATGTTTATACTCTATAAACCTAGAAGTATGCAACAAGCAATTAGACTCTGCTACGAGATCTAATGCATATCCCTTGCATTCTATAACATTGTGAACTGGTGGTTTTGAATTGTGTAAGAGATTGATTAGAATTGATTAAGACCAACTCACTGCGTATTAATATTTTCTTACTAGAATTCTTCACGATAATGGTATTATTTTTGGCAAATTTTGTTGCTAACACATGGAAAAACATTTACCATAAGTTAGTTTGAATATTCAGCATGATTTGGTAAGTGGTAATGATTAGAGAAATTCGGACTAATTTATTTCTCCGTATGGTCATATTGGTTTATGTGCGTTAATCGGCTGCTTGTTGAATACTTCAAGATGTACAGAGTATAGACCTTTTCAAATAGCGATCGGAAAACTTCGGAAAACATGGTCACGTGCCACAGCAGTTGCAGTCGCAGACGACAGTGAAATAAAATGAAATAGTACCGCAAAAGTGCATGATCAAAACGGCAACGTTCGTCGCTGTTGGAAACATACTGCCAAAGTGTCGAACTTTGTCAAAAGATGAGCCACAGAGGTACTATTTATTTCCCGGAAACGATCGGAATTTGTTCAAGATTTCGGGTATCTTCGGAAAAGATCGGTTTGAAAAGGTCTATAGAAACGGGACAAACTCACTGCATTCTTCCCTCTCATCACTGCCATCATAGCAATCCTGGATGCCATCACAGATACCGTGCAGATCATTGGCAGGCAGCAGCTCCAGTTGATTGTCACACTTTTGTCGACCTGGGGATGTCAAAAAATATTTGTTTTCAATATACAGGATACGATCAGACGGTAATAGAAATTGCCATTCATAGACTTAAAAGATGAAACATATTTGCGGGTGAGGGGGTCTTCACACCTTCTTCCCTGCGAGTCTGTTACCTTCCCAGCATTGAAGAATGCCGGTGTAGCAGGAATGTAAGTCCCCCGTTCTTATTGTCCGAGTTGTACAGTAAAATAGAGTCGAACAGCTCTCACGCAACATTAGTTTCACACTTTATTCCGTTATCATGGTTATGGTCTATGGAAGGTGGGCTACCATTCCAGGGGGACTAAGATTCCTTTTACACCGGTACAGTAAACACATGGGTAAATAGAAACACAATAGGATCCACCGAATTTGAACCCGCGACTCTTAATAATCCGTAAATAAGGGTCGAGGAACCCATTCCTCTAGGGCACCCCTGTCAGCTCCTGTCCCCATTACGACCTAGCAGTTTGCAAGAAACGTAAAAATACAAATTACCCGAATTCATATACATGTATACCAGTATAGTGCTATACCTACCAGTGGCTTGAGTAACCGAAACCGTCAATGAAAACCCTACAGCGCTATTCTTTTTATCAGTCTGGAACCAGATGAACAGGAAATTCGATGGCGATTCAATTTCAGGCGGTAATGTATTGCCTGTGTAAGCGACGGATGGGTAGAAGTGGTTGGTACCCACAATAGTCAAGAAATCGAAATTTTCTTCTAAATTGAATACGTCGAAGTGGACAACGACACGGTACCCGGCGTTAACAGTAAACGTCCAATGACAATTAAGAGAATTAGTGTAGTTATGGAATGGATACTTGTAGGATGTCAGCGTTACCGTGTCGGTGCTGTGAAGGTAGACCTCGCGCGGTAGATCACCGCATTCTGAAAGTAGAAAACAGCAGATAAGTTAAGTTATACAACAGTAATATTTAATTGCTAACAGCATGGACTCATATCCGCACGAAAAAGCATTACATCGCTTTGTTGACGATATATTGCAGTATATGCTTTGAGTACAATTTAGATGTTATGTAACATGGTAATAATGACGTGAACAGTTCTTTGGAAAAGCGTACTATATTTGGTCATTGACTTTTTGAGATATTATTCAAACTAAGGAAATTATTTTGGAAGTAACGGTTTCTAATGTGTGCAAGAGAATGATGCACGTGTATAAAGTTCGCGTTTAATAAAAGCGCTAGATACACTCTAAAATTGAGGGATAAAACCCTAGACAGTGTGTCCGCCAACGTCTCTTACCAAGAGGTAAGAAGGGAGCGTGTCCACCAACGTCTCTTACCAAGAGGTAAGAAGGGAGCGTGGCCAGCGGTTAGAGCATGGGTCTCGTAATACAGAGGTTGTGGGTTCGAGCCCCGGCCGGGTGGCGGTCCCACTGGTCGGACCATGTCTCCTTGTTTCCTTAGGTAAGAAACTTTACTCTAATTCATATTAATTGCTCCATGGTTTGGAAATCACGTAAAGCCGTTGGTCCCCATGTGCTTATGCTCCATCTTGGGGCGCTGCATACAGTGTCTACCTGGTGAGTCTACCATCTCAAACGTGTCCGACAATGCTTCTTATACTTAAGTCTCCTTGAATGGCTTTTAGGTCAAAATTGTGCCAGTATCAGCATTGCTTGTGATGTGTGTGTTTCATAATCGATAACTTGTAATTTGGTAAGTGATCCTTTTAAGACCCAACGTTTCTGCTCATGCGACTTCTGTGAAAGCCAGTTGGACTCTGTCACACAGAATTTTTCAGTTTTCACAATTGTGCGATTTGGTCGTTTTCATACTGAGCGCCACTACATGTCAAAAATGTGTCCATTGTATGCTACTTACGGCACGGTGCTTCATCACTGTTATCTGGGCAGTCAACCACATCATTACACACCTGATAAGGCGGGATTACGTAACCATCTGAGCATGCGGCAACGTCTGAAAAGGGCAAGTTCAAATTATGTAAATGTAAAAGTATGTCGTTAGCTTTTAAAAAAGTTCAGCGGCAAAAAAGGCGTTTTACCAAAAACAAAACTCATGACAGCGTACCTCTTGTTTTTAAAGATAACAATTAAAGAAGAAGAAGCTATAAGTTATATCGTAAATAGACATGATTTTCATAATACTTTACGAAAAAGTTATAATAATGCATACCTGATCCATCCGTATCCCTGATTTCTAAAACGAATCCATAATATCCGCCATGTTCGACTCCATAACCATTGGTTACCATGGAGATTGCGACAGCGTGTCCTTTAGACAATAAATCTCTCGGTATTTCACTCCCAGTTAAATTGACAGAATTGAAGAGCAAGTTATCGATAGGACTGGTTTGACCTCCACCAGCCTGTCTTGGTTGAACAGTATCAATGTATGCTGTGCCATCAAGATTAATCACTAAATAATCGCCATCTTGCAAGGCAAAATTGGTGAAATGGAGGACGAGTTGCCGCCCTGGTTCGGCTTGGATAACCCAGTGGCAGTAGGAGTTCTCTGGGTATAGACCAGGCCAGTTAACAGATGTGAGCTGGTAGGTGTCACCGGGGTACAGATGGATGTATTCATCACCACATTCTGTGTAAATTGTAAAAGGAAATGGTAGTAAAATACATTAGTGTGATTCAGCTAATTCATCTAAATAAAATATTTAAAGAGGTTTTAAAGTCAGTGATTTGAAGGTCAGTGTAGGACAAACAACGGATGAAAATATTGAAATTACAGATGCCTTTACTTGAACGTATTTACAATGCAATATGTTTTTACGTAAAACGCCCCGTAAAGAATCATCTGTATTGTCAATGTTTGGTCCAAAACTGGTCCCACGATGCTTTACCTGAACATTTATGTGAACTGGGATCTCTATCAATAGTTTGCGATACACAGGTTGTACTTGTTATGCCACTGCAACGTTAATTCCATGGAGCCTAACAGTTACAATGTCACTAAGTCACAAAATAGATCCCTACTAGTAACCCAAAGTTCACGAAAACGTCCATATTTTTCGTTTATTATAAGACGTCATTTGACACGGTTTGGACTAAATACAGACGATAAAACATGCTTAATATTACTGAACGTTTACTGTAACATGAACATTTTAGACAACTAGACAACCGATGAGTTCTACTGTTTTCTTGAGCCTTTTACCTTGCGTGTGTTGCAATGACATGTGTAAAGACTAATGCTTATATACATTTGGTTCAAAACATCCTGTCCTCCCCCTTTGCTCTGTGGCCATCACATTGTGGATAGAGAGGACAGAGTGCACTCAAGAATTTTTTTTAAGGTATCTAAGGTCTGTGGATAGAGAGGACAGAATGCAATCAAGAAACTTTTTTCGTTTATTAAGGTATTTGGAGTCTGGGACTTGACAGGCTTAATGCTTACTTCTCGGTCCTCCACAATGCTTACAGATTAATGTATAGTATCTTAAATTGTATCTTAATCTTTAATTTTGCATTTGAGGAAGAAATAAAATGATAGTTTTAAACAGATGATACAATCATCTCTGTCAACAACAACCAAAACCATCAGAAGTGATCAAGCCATAGTGTTTCATGGTAAAAGCTTTTCAGGTGAGTAAATGTATTGCTTTGAGTATTGGTTTAATTCTTCCAACATGAATAAATTATGTTATTTATTATAATATTGAAATACAAAGCTGTACATAGATAACCTCACAACACATCAGCGTGCACTTAATTTAGAACAAGTCTAACACTACAGTAACATTAAGAAATTGCCGTAATAAACCAGATTTTAGGCTTATGATGGGTGTATTCCTTGGGACAATCTACACGGGAGTGCAAATCCAGTGCGCATAAGCCGCTTTGCACTAGACAGATCCGGATCTGCTGTACAGTACTCTGCGTACGTGCGTACGTGTATATAAAGCAGTCTATGGAGATACGGATTTCAGTTCTGGATCTGGACCTGCGCTCCGTGTAGACTGTCCCCTTGTTGGGGCCCATCCCTTGTAAGAATGAATGCAATACATACAGGCCTGAATACATACAATTACAACATTTTAATAGTAGGATCAAATGGATGATACAACATCAACACGACAATCGCTCAGATTTGTTCGCTTTGAGAGTTAATGTATCTTTTTATTCGCCAACATTGTAAATATCAACGTGAGCGAATGTATCTTCCGTCGAAGTGATGCGTTTTTGGTAGGAATTAAGATTGTACACAAAGTCTGTCTCGGGTGAGTAAATGTCTTTGGTTGCAAATAACAGAATGATATTAAAAAGTCAAATAGTATACTCCTAGACAAATCAATCAATCAATCTATCTATATCTCTTGAAATCCAAACTTGAGGTAAGAAATCCGTGGTAATCTTTCGAGTGACGATTGCTGCAACAAGCCAGGAGATCCATCCTAGATGATTTGTCACACAGATAGACAAAGCAAGACAATTCTCCAGAAATCTGTGTATCACTCTGTAAGAATTGTACTTACTTAATCCATATGTGGACACATTCTGATGTATCAATGACAGCTCGACCACTTGATGTGTCGGGTCTTCTTAGTACTTCTGTTGTGACTGACATCCACATTACATGAAGTCATTTATATAATGCATTCCAGAAAACCATAAGAATATAGCATGAACAATATATTACGCAATCGACTTTGATGTGCAAGTAAATACAATGTATAAGATAGTTTGCGAAAATAAGGTTAAGGTTACCGTATGCGATAACCTAACTGTAAAATGCATTACAGTTATCACTACGATATTCGCTGACGCTATCTAGGAAGCTACAATCTTCTGCAAATCTTGTTTGGACACTTGTGCCATTATTATTAAACACCACGGTAGCAACTAAAATTTCATAGTGTGCGTAAGAAGGTATACTTGGTGTAACTAAAGTGGCTTTGATACCCCCCCCCCCCCCAATTAATGTTGATGCAAACATGTCTACTAACTCAACATTGATCTATAGGGGAGCGGGGAAAAATGCTCAATATTACTATAAGCGTCCCAACAGTTTTGCAGAAGATTGTAGCTTTTGAGTTATCTTTATATCCCTATACTTTGTAATGGGTTAACACCCACTTAACCAAACATGCCAAATGTGTGTGGAAGTTTATAATTTATAGTCCCTAATGCTATGCGTGCGCATGTGGCAATGAAATCGTTAAACCATGAAATTAATTTGTACCCCGTTGTGATCACTGAGCTTGAATAACTGCAGTCCTTTTGTTCTGATCAACATCATTCGATTAGTTTTGCCAGAAATGAGAGCATAGTATGTGCGCCATAACAGTTTAACGTATGTCTCACTTTAACTAAGCGTGAAATCTAGCCATTCCATACGTTATTTCTTCATCCATCGGATCAATAAACGCTATTTTTAAGGATAAGGTTACCGATAATGCAATCGCAACTGGCAGTCACACGCTAATCAAAACACACATTAATCAATGGCAACCACTCAAGCAGTGAATAGTGCTGACCAAATGTCCCAAATTAAGCTCGAAATTCTGGGATTGTACAATGTCAGACAATTGTTTTATATAGCTTTAATTATAGGTTACACTTTGTCTTACCATATCTTGATGTCTAAATGGCATAATTTGTATGAATAAAAAAACACGAGACGCATATAATAGTGGTTTTTAACGTACAGCTCTGATTGAAATTTAGTTTATAAGGGTTCCGCTGCCGTTATTTTAACAGCTGCTTATTTGCATTGGAAAAGAAATAAGGTTACCGTCCAAAATAGCGATAGCGTTTTTACAACGCAACCTCTCAATTGTATTTAATCAGATTCTAACGTTATTACACTTCGTAGGTGTTTATAGGGTAATCCCGGGGTAATCTCACTAAGTAGGACATGGTTCTTTTAGTAAAGCAAAGAGCTGCTGTTTCCCCAATATTATTGCAACTACAACTTTAGCATGTTTTTATGATGAACTATGTACAAAGACCCTAGAACCCGGACATTTCACCAATTTTAAATCATGACGAAGAAAGGTCATACCTTTCATACAACCGCCTCATATCTTAACATAATTTTAGTCATTAACCTTTTGCCTTAGAAAGAACTGCATTTGTTTGTATTATTAATTACTAAAAAGGAATCATATAGATAAACTTATGAAGTACCGTATACAAACAAAGTATATCAAAGTATTTTTTACATATGAAAGTTTACATACAATACATTTTTCTTTCACGGGGGGAAAGCCCTTTCCCCCTTTTTTTTACATAAGAATTGCCATTCACTTCCAGGTCTTGGAAGTAACTTTTGAACTGCTCTCTTCAAATTGCTTCAGATCCAATTCTTTCTGTAAATTTCCAGCTCATATTACATACACACATAAATGTTACAGTTCATAACAAAGAGCTAAACTTAGTTTACATTAATAGAAACAGCACTTTTTAACAATTCCATTTCATGTGGTATTGATTATTGTCCACAGAGGTAGATCTTATTTTTCTTATTGTTTGTCCCCTGGACATTTACTTGTATACACATTTACCCGATGCAAACTGTCAAAGTTACAGGTGCAATTTATGATTCTGCGCTTTCAGCAACCTTGCCTCATTTCTAGTTAAATAAAAAGAAGAGTACAACATAAATGTATACTGAAAATTTCACTTCATTCCGACAATTCGTTTTCAAGTTACAAGCTTTTCAGTGTTTTGGAAATCTCCATAGGCTACTGTGTTGTAATTAAAGTCGGGACCCCGACAATAATTAGAAAATGACACATTTTCGCACTGTTTTCAAAAATGCAAGCACATTTGAAAGAATGGTTTGGGGATTGCAACATATACCAGTCAAGGGTTCTTATTAACTAAAAAAATCAATTTTGATAGACGTGACCTTGAGGATGAAAAGTGGATTATGAATTGCCCCTTTAACTTGATAATGTTTAAGCTTTTTTACATTAGTGTGTTGAAGAGCTTCAATCAATCAATCAATCAATCTTTATTTGTTTTCATCTCACATAATAGACAATGATAATTTATAATGATACAGTTTAAAATTATACTACATAAGTCTATACAGAGATGTGGATGCCATCAAAAACGCAAAGCGTGTGGCAGATGGCACCCATAATAGGGTTACAAGATGAGAAAAAAATATATAAATATATATCAAGACACATTAAACATAAAAAGCTTTTATGATAATGATGCGAGGTTAACATTTGATGATATTTAACAAGTCCACATTTCAGACATGTTTTGTTAATTAGGTTTATCTTTAAATTATCCGTTTTGTGTTTTTAGTTTTAGATAACATGGATAAGGTATGATGTGAAGATATTTTCTATATAATTTTATTATATCTATGAGATAAACAGCCCTGAAGGACATTATAAATCAAATGTAATTATTGATTAGCTTCAATGTGTTTTTGTTGGTTGTAAAATGATGGTTTTTGTTTTTGTTCTTTTCTTTTTTCACGGATTTCTGTAGCGCTATTGGTGATATTTCACCATGTTCACAGCAGATAAAAGTATCAAATCAAACGTAATTGAATGTATTTTGGAGATTTTTAATTGTCCCAAAAACACCACATTTGAGTTAACTTGAGGGTATACTCGTCTGTTATACTCTATAAACCTTGACGTATAAAATAAACAATCAGACTCTGTTAGACGTTGAAGCACAATTAGGCCACAACTTTTTGCGGCCGGCCGCAACATGGCCCCAGCCTTAATATTCTAAGATAGCAAACGTAGGCTTGATTATGCACCTCTAAATAATTTCAAAACATGTAATGAATGTTTTACAGTGATCTTGAGGTGAACAATCAAACATGCGATCGACATTTTGGAAATTAAGGTTGTGGCAAGGTTGCGGCCGGTCGCTTAAAGTTGTGGCCTAATTGTGCTCCAACGCCTTACAAGATCGATAGCGTATCGCTTGTATTCTACAGCATTGTGGGTTTTTTTGTGTGTGTAAGAGAGTAGTAATGATTGGTTAGGATTGATTAAGACCAAAAAACTGCGTATCAAAATATCTTGTGCATGAACATCTCATGACTTTGGTATTATTGGAATCATTTTTGCCTACTTTTACACAGTTGAATGAATGTGAGAAATGAAAACCGAAACAGATTTTTCAAACGGCTGGTGTAAAATGATGGTAATGGTTTTAATGTCAAATTTTGGGTCAATAATTAGCTGAGATTGCATATTTTTCATATGTCAATATTATTGGGCTTTGAGGGTTCATTCTTGGATCACGGGGGTCAGACTAACTATCCACTTATCTTTTTGAGGTGTTTATAGGATCTGAGCATAGATTCTTGATCTGAGTGCTTACCATCGGGGCAGTCCTGTTCATCGTCGCCATACGGGCAGTGGCTTTCTCCGTCACACACATGGTTTATATCGATGCATAGGTATATAATAAAGATCTGAGTGCTTACCATCGGGGCAGTCCTGCTCATCGTCGCCATACGGGCAGTGACTTTCTCCATCACACACATGGTTTATATCGATACAGAATAGGGACGAAAAACTGCACTGGAATTCATCGTAAGAACAGTACTCGCTTCCTATTTACAAAAGAAAGAAAGAAATATTCACAGTGTGTCATTAACGATATGCTCTATGCGATATACCTCCCGGGATATGCCTAGGATTCTGTGCTTCTCAGATAAGTGTTTCATTGTACCTCGGAGATACGCATTCATCTGGATCGGCGCCCTAGCACTTATTTCGGTGCCTTGTCCTACTCCCACTCAGTGTCCAACAGCGTCTATATTTCGAGAGGATAACAGAGAACAATACTAGTTCTTAGAGAATCCCCAGAGATCTGATTTTTCAAATATATCACAAAATATATGGGTATAGACCACCTATAATAGTTTGAGATACCGTACATAAAAAGAATTTTGATAAAACCGATGTTTCTACCTGAATCAATAGCTCTGAATTGTAGCGAGAATGTGCTCTGAGTGCTAGGCGATGTAGTCCGGAATGACACGTCCACGCTAGAAGCAGCTGAATACACGTCACTAAGATCATCGTCAGTGCCGTCAAAATACAGGATCCTGTCGCCTGTATTGACAGTTATCAAATCGCGTGGTACTAACGACATCTCACCGAATGAGATTTGAATGCGGCGGTCATAAGACGCAGTAACTATCCAATGACAGTTCTCTGCACCGACAGGAGCGAACGGAGCATAGACTGGATAAGAAAGCCGGTAGGTCTGATCTGGTTCCAAAGAGATATTTTCATCACCGCATACTGTAAAATATCAAAACAAAGACGTGACATAATATAGCTACTATTTAGTACATTGGTATGTCCAGAGGTACGTATCACTATGTATGTCGAGTTCAAACTTCAACAATTATCCCGCTTTCGAGGGCCAGAACAAACTCCATGTTTTTTGTTATGTTTGTTTACTCGTATTAATGTATATTAAGCCCCAGATGATTGTTTTCTAATATTGAGTTCCGAAATCCCTGATCTCACTCACTTCCCCATATTCATATCTGGGACCAACATTCTTCTTTCACCAAACACCCCCAATTATGGTTTCCCGAATTATTTCCAATTATGGTTTCCCAAATGCCCCAATATAAGTCTCATCCAATGTCAAAACAAAAACACCAATTGAAAAAATAGAACGAAAGAAAGAACGAACAAAAATGCTCACCACTACAGACGGATTCGTCGCTGTTATCAAAGCAATCGTACTGCCCGTTACATACATCTCTCGTCGGTATGCATGGTCCGAGGCTACACTGGAACAGACCCGGATCTGAACATCTTGGTGGTACTGGAAAAGCAACAACAACCAGAGTTACGAAAGAAAATACATGTCACTAGTAATCAAAACTATCTCAAATTTGCAAAACTGTCTCAAATTGAAAACCATCTCAAAATGCCTCTCATTTTCTCAAATTTTAGACACATAATGAGATGTATGTGTCTCAAATTGACAAAAAATGAGAGACAGAGATGGTTTTCAATTTGAAACAGTTTTGCAAATTTAAGATAGTTTTGATTACTACTGTGTATACACTCTATCAAAATACTAAGACATATAAGTCAAATAGTTTCACTGTCATAGTTGTGTTGCTATTATGAAGCAACCGCCTCAATATAGGAGTTATTAATAGGTTCAGATATACTTCTGAGTCATTGCAAATGTCACAAACGTTACCAAAATGTTACATGTTCTTGCCTTAATATTTGAATGAGCTTCTGAAATCTTCGAAGTCTGTATACTCCCTTGAAAAAACTCAAGCTTATTCAAATTCAAGGGCCAAATGCATGGAAAGACATATGATATTTTTCCTGAAAAATAAACGCCATTGCATCTTAAAGCATAGACGTGTTTCATAACCATACGAACACCTATAAAATGGCTATTTGGTTCCAAAGAAAATGAATACACCAGAATAAGAACATCCCAACTCCAATAGCTCCCTTCTGTTAAGTTCTGTAAAATATAAATGCATACATATCTCTGAAAATGATTTCAAATCACTAAAAATAACTAAAAAGCATTTCCATGTCTTTATCCCAATGAAAGTGTCACATTTGCCATTGAAGTTGAATTTTTTAGACATTGTTAGATAATTTTTCTAGCATATAGTTGCAGAGGGGAGATCATGAAGTTGGGGTTTTATTGTAATGACTGTTTAAATATAGCAACTATGTACTATAACAATTATCTAACAATGTCTAAAAAAGTCAACTACAGGGTCAAATGTGACACTATGATTAGGATATTGACATGGAAATGCTATTTTAGTGATGTGAAAGCATTTTCAGATATTTGTATGCATTTACATTTTATAAGTATAATGAACAGAAGGGGGCTATTGGAGTTGGGGTGTTCTTATTCTTGTGTATTCAAATCTTCAAATTAGGGTTTATCTGATAAAAGAACCCAACCTCTAAAAAAATCTTCTTTCAGTGTTTTATTTATAAGCATGATTTCTACTCAACACAAGTTCTTTATCCTATAATATTTGTGTAATATCGTAGCCGAATTTCCCTGCATTTTTTATCAATTATGATCATCTGGTAGGTGCCTCACATTCAAAAACGTCTTAGCAATTGTGAATTTCTACTTACCACAATCGACCCCGCCTGCGCATTGGTACGTGCATTCTTGAGTGTTGAATCCTAAACATACTGAAAAAAAGTACAATGCTTAATTGGGATCATCCTGACCAGTAGATAATTATATATCGAGGGTTGAAAGCCACAAGGCCGTATTTGCATGGGAAAAAATCCCTATAACAAAAGATTTTAAGACCTAATGAGTCTTCCCAGATGAATGATCTTGATACACATGTGATAGGGTCAAAACATAGTTCTTTTGAGCTACCAAATATTTGGTGCAACAAGTATTTGTTATCTTATAATCTGATGTATAGTTCCAATGTATTTTCTATTAATAACGGAGGTGATGAAAAATCAATACTACCACATTGAGGAGTATTTGGTGAAAATGTTTGGTGATTTACAACACCAATTATCCGTTATTAATTAGAAGATGCATTGGAAATGATAAGATAACAAAGACATGTTACACAAAATATTTGGTAGCTCAAAAAGAACCATATAATTTGGCCCTATTAGGACATTCACCTTGAGCACCATCAGCTTTTGTTCTAGGGATTGTTGACCGTGCAAATACGGCCTTGTGGCTGCCAACCCTCGATATTATAAGTTCTGTATCCTAATTCAAAACCACCTGTTATCTATATCTCCACGAAAACAGAAATGCCGATTTCGAAACCATCATCAAGCTCTGCCAAATTCGAAACCATCAACTAGATCTTAGTATTAAAAAGACAACAGGTGCTGTCGCAGCATCCACTGGTGAATGAAACATTTGGATTAGGATACAAAACTGCAAAGTTCAGTTACAACAAATTTAATGAACCTCAATATTATTATAAAGGGTCGGCCAAGAGGCCATTTTGTATTCTTAGTTATTATTATTGAGTGAGGTGCAGGATTGTGTCTTTTTGACAACATTTTCCCATTCAATGGCAACTACTCCATTCATTTTTTTCAAGAACGGCACAGTTCTACAAATAGTTACAATATTGCACTTTGAGTTATTTTGTATTTTAGAATAAACAATTTTGTTGTATGCAAAATTATGTTCAATGTTATCTTTTTTTACATACTATCAAAAAACAAAACAAAACAAAGCAAAGCAAAACAAAGAAAAGCAAATATACATACAAACAAATAAACAAACAAACAAACAAACCTAGCATACAACAAAACATTGTATTTTATCCTCAGAAACTCGAAATTTTGGAGGAGATAAACTGGGGAGATTCGGATTCTTATGTATGACGCCATTCTGTCACTAGATGTACAATGTATTGGCCTGAGTATGCCAATTGTAAAGAATCGCGTTACTTTATTTTGAGAAATACGACGCAAATATGCGAATTACATTACATTCGGCATTCGAGATTCTTGATGCATATACTTACATTCTGTGGACGTAATAGCATCAAGAATAAAATCCTTGTAAGTTGAAATCCTGGAAAATGCAGTAGGAAAATTTGGGATTTCACAGTTTACAGTCACCGACACGCCAACCACACGCCAGAGATCATCGTCACCTAAGCACATTAGTGGTATACCCATATCTCCCTGCAAATAGATATTAAACAGTCCAGTAAAAGTCTTAAAAGTACGGTACCAAACTTCTTCGTCATAATGCCATGTTTTACCCATAAACCATTACGATTGTATAAAGAAATACATAAGATTTTACATAAACTGTACGGGATAGGTCATCCAACTATATAAATGTTTCATATTTGCAGAACAGATAGTTAAAGTGTTAGCCTAAGAATTGTATGAGTCAGAATTTTAATATTGTAAGTCAAATTTAAAATAAACATGTAAATAAAATTGAAGGTATTACGTAATAGTTTTTTCCCTAATAACTACACTCAAAATCATGATATTAAAATTCTGCTTCATACAATTTTTAGACAAACACTTTAGCCATCTATTCCACAAGTATGAAATATAAACCTTGTTAGATGAACTGTCCCATACAGTTAATGTTATATCTATTTCTTTATAAATTGACAATGGCTTATGGGGAAAATATGGCGTTATGTCGAAGAAGGTTCAATACCGTACTTTTAAGACTTTTACTGGACTTTCAAACGGTGGTTAAGCTTGCTAACATCTTACGTCTTTTGATGGCATGAAGGAACATAACATAATGAAGAATTGCAACAATGGAAATACAAAATGCTGAAAGAAATGATATGAAAAAATACAAAACCAGCCCAAAACATCTTTTGTGCGTTTGCATTGGCTGCATCGTTTACCACCCCACAGTACTGTGGTACCTGACTCCGCAATGAAGAAGTTTCTAAAGATTTTTTGTTTCTGCAGAAAATCTGGGACGGTAGGTTAATTCATAGCAACGTTAGTAAAATATGTTAACGTTAGCAATGTCACTTGCAGCGGTTTGTCATTATTTTTGTTAGATTTCTCATTTATGTTAGTTGTTTAAAAAGATTCAAAATATGTACTTTAATCATCGATTAGATGTTGTTGTTAATTTTGTGTTCACATTTCAAAGGATTTTGTTTAGCATATTTCTTGACTACCATGGTCTTTGGCTTGAGTAATTAACAGAGGCGTGTAAGAGCACATTTCCCACATTTTTTGTGATGTGAGTTGTCCAAAATAAGACTTAGAACCCAGCCAGTCTATATATTATATGGACGGATATGAGTTTGTAGAGAACCTTAAAGCAGTAGTATTCGGATTACAATATGTGTACCGCCGCGGCAAAAGGGTCCAGTTGTCGACTCCTACATGTTGCTCATTGTAGCATATCTGATGTATACAAATACCATACATTAGATATGCTACAAGGAGCAACATGTACGAGCCGACAACTGGACCCTCTTGCCGCGGCGGTACACATATATAAACTTACTTGAATTTTCAGTACACGTTTACATTGGCGGCTCTCCCTACAGGGTGTCCCAGAAAAAACCCCACAACCTTACAATCTTTGCGTGTAATTTTCTTGGGTTTAACGCATTTTATAGCCCTTGAAACGAACTTTTATATACCGTTTGTTTAATTTCAATCGGTTGTGTACAACAAAAGTTATGATTTGTCAAATGGATGTAAAATTTTCTGGTCCAATTTCACGATTTTCTAAGTTCCTCTTGAGTGAAGCTCTATTGAGTATTGTCATTGATCTGCTTACTCAACCGTAACAATTTTTACTAATTATTATGTTCATGCTCTCTTTTATCTGTGCTGAAAATATGAACAAATTTGATGGAAAAATAAGACAGATATGATAAATTTTCCAAGGTGACCCATTTTTATTCTATTCTGAAACGCCTCTACTTTATGACCAATAATCATGAAATTGGACCAGACAAAAATCCACCTAAATATTTGATAAAACATAACATTTGTTGTACACTACCGATTGAAATGAAACAAACGGTATCTGAAAGATCAATTCATTGGCTATAAAATGCAATCTTTACATACTTTCTGACTATCTGTTATACTCAAGAAAATTACAAGCAACGATTGTAAGGTTTATTCTGGGACACCCTGTACTGAAGGGACAAATTTAAATATACTATAATTACGGAAACTTACGAAACAGGCATTTCCGTCACCATTAGTAGGGTCTCCAGCACATATATGATTGAAGTCAAGCTCCGGGGGGACCCCTGATGCTGAAGATGCTGAACCGAAGTCAAACGCATCATAAACGTCTTGGCATGTTTCGGTTGAATGAACAGGTACGTCCTCTGCTTGCCGGAGCTTTGTGAACCTGTCAGCCGCTACGGAGGGGATTAATGAAAAGTTTTTGCTATAAGCAATCTAATAGTCAATTCCTTCTTCCTTTTTTGTTCTTCTTCTTCTACAATATTTTTGGCGGGAAATTTAGAATACTAGTTCTGAGGTGTTGGATGACGGAGACTATCACCCACCTACCTTCACAGCAGAGATAGATATCCCCGTCATTTATCAATAAGAAACCAGCATTTTGCACTATAGTTTTCCTATTAAAACTTTCCCGCTAGTAATAGTAATTTAACTTTTTCTTAGAGGACGAAATAAAAGGGTTTCAAAAATTAATGTGATGATATAGGCAACTAATGTCAATATAAAATACAAACCTTTGAATTTCAGTATTTTAAGGGCACTGAAATTATTATGAAAGAAAACATTGTACAATTTATAACTTGATTCTCATTAAACTATTTTACTACTTCTAACATCTTCTACAAAAATCGTATCATTTTGAAAAAAAAATCGTTTACTTACCAGTACTACCGAAAATCCCGTCGAAAATATCAGATATGGATTCTCCACCGAAGCCAACAGTACGGCATGTTTTATATGCAGTGGGTTCATCCATGGATGTACCAAAACACGCCGGTCGAACCTGATTTGAAAATATGACTGGTCGCGCCAATTTAATGAGTGCTATGTTATGACTTAAACTGCCATATTTGGCGCCAGGATGAGGTATAAACACAGATATCGGGATTCCGTCTCGTCTGTTGCCGCTACTGTGATCGTTCAGATCTTCTACTCCGAATACTACATACGAAGGACCAAATTCACTGCGATTAAATAAAAGCGACAATGACAATATGTTAAAACAAACACATTTTGTTAATTTCTAAAATCAGTTGAATTGATAAAGGTGGTGCTTGAACTGAATTACGTCTTTAAATTGCAAGTTATTTAAACCTATATAAATTCTTTTACGGTTTAGCAGTTAAAAATAAGGGTAAAGATCAAGGTAGTTTTTAAAAAGCCTGGTAAAACTATTTGTGACTAAACTTGTGTCATTTTTACGAGGTATTTTTATGAGTGTGGATTCGAGCAGGCTTACCAAAGAAAACAGTTTTAAGTGATTATTTTTCCCCTGTATTTATCTTGGTGAAATGTATTTTATTACGGTTGAGAGGAAGGCTTATTTAAGCTCACTTGATCTTTCAGATCAGCGTAATATTATAAATGTGATCGTCATAATTGAAGAAACTTTAAATATTATAAAGGGTCTTTTTTTTGCAAAAACGGCCTTGTGGTCTCAACGATCATGAAAAATAGACTGGACAACAAGATACTTACACAGCTTGGGCAGCCGTAATAGCCCATTGCTGATTGAGCAGAGTGACTGCCCCAATGTAATCACCATCGTCATTCCACAATGATCCAATCCAAGGGACTGATTCGATGTTGATCTCATCGCCACCGACGATTCTACTTTGTGGACGGCTAGCACCAGGACGGGTACCACAGATTCCAGTGCCAAGAGGATCTACAAGCATACACAAATGTTTAATGAATGTCTTTATTTAACGCCTATTTAAAACAATTGTGGATGTTTACCTGTGAGGCTCAGATAAATGTTTAAATCGTACAGATGTTACTTAAACATAGTTAAGTACCGTCTTTATAAACGCCTGGGTACTTAGATGTAGATGCCTTAACATATTCTTTTTAAGTAAATGCCAGGAATCAATTTTTGTAGTAAATTTCTGGGCGCCTATTCATTTTTATAATAAATAACTAGGTAGTTATTTTAACTAGGTAGTGATTCATTTTTCTGTTAATGCTTGCGTACACGATCATTATTGTAGTAAATTCCTGGGTACCCATTAATTTTTGTAGTAAATTCCTAGGTACCCATTAATTTTTGTAATAAATTCCTGGGTACCCATTCAATTTTGTAGTAAATTCCTGATCGTAACACGATCATTTTTGTAGTAAATTCCTGGGTACCCATTCTTTTTTGTAGTAAATTCCTGGGTACCTATTCATTTTTGTAGTAAATTCCTAGATCCTGGGTACCCATTAATTTTTGTATTAAATTCCTGGGTACCCATTAATTTTTGTAGTATGTACTTTGTAGGGCCTACGTGTATCAATTGCATCATCACGGGTTGTGGGTTTCATAATTACGCTAGCAGAAGCAAGAACAAATTATTGTAAGATTATTATTATTACACAAGCATTTATATAGCGCCCCACAAAGAACGGAGCACTTTACAAAAATATAAATACAGATGAGCTACATAAGACACAGAGAACAGTAAATTACGGGAACAACTTAGTTTTAAGCTACCGCTTGAACATAGGCAAGGACTGAGCGTCACGCAGACACATGGGGAAGTCGTTCCAAAAGTGAGCTGCTGCAATGGAAAAGCTCACATCACCGGCACGTTTTAATGACCTGGAAACAATGAGTCGGGTTTGGTCTGGGGAAGAGCGCAGTCTATGCCTATATTCAGCCGGATCAGTATTTTGAAGATGCATTAGATCAGATAGGTAGCTGGGCGCCATATCATTTAAAGCTTTATAGATATACATGATGATTTTATATGTGGTTCTCTGTCTCACAGGGAGCCAAAGAAGTTCATTTAGCAAATCGGTAGAGGACTGGTCCCGTCCACATGCCATGACTAAACGTGCAGCCAAGTTCTGCAGGCTTTGAAGACGAGTAAGATCTGCCTCGCGTGCCCCAAAAAGAAGAGAATTTGCATAGTCAAGGCGGGAAAGGGTCAGTCCTCTAACGACATGCTGGCATGCATCAATAGTAATGAAGCGGCATTAACGCCAGATGTTACGTATATGGAAATTAACAGTTTTGTAAAATTCGGGTGAAAACAAAATATTAAGTATAGTATCTCGAAGTCCATCATTTTCAAATAAAAAAAAAAAAAGGTAAATTTGAGAAAGAAAAGTTAAAAGTTACCTTCTGGTCTGCCCTCTCCTGGTGGCGGTGGTCCGATAGGTCCACCATCGGACGGATCTAATGCTGTAAAAATTAAAAAAAAAAAAATCTATATTTATTTGTATATATTTGTCAGCAAAATTTTCCAATAAAGATCATTTAGCCCCAACCGTGGCCGTGATACTGCGAAAGTTAGAGAGGCAATCCAGTAACACTGGTACCCAACGATTTCTGGTTGTCTAGATTTGAATATTATTGGGCTTTAAACGGCTTAGCCTAGATTCTACTTAAAATTAAAAAACTTATGGAAATGGTCTAAATAAAGCTATAAAATGTAATGGAATCAAAAAGTGGAAACACAGAAATCTACACCGAAATAGCTCAAATTGAGAAAGAATAAACTTGTAATATATCATTATGTGATGGTGGTGTGACTATCCTAAATGTATAACTTAGATGGATTTACCAGATACAAGATCAAGCAAAGCTTTTAAGGATGATTTGATACAATATTAGAAAATAAACAATTTAATCAAAATAATTTGTTTGCCCACCACAGGTGTAAAAACAAGATGTTTATAAGATTTGATACCAGAAACACTGTTTTCACTTTTTCTCCAGAGGAAAAAAAAATAAAGCGGCGAAAGAATTTCAATTTTCTCCAATATTCCACAAAATCACGGAATACTAATGGTCGGTTATAATACTATCATATAAAATATGTAGGTAAAAAAGTAGCAGGAAGAATCTATCATCTAGGCCAGTCTTCAACTCAAAGTGGATATTTTTGTTATAATAATGGCTCCTATATTTAATAGCTTAACCCTCGTCTTCCTGAGCCTTTTTTGTAACACGTCCTTCTAGGGGGGGGGGGGGGGGGTTATCACCCCCCTGTGATTTTGAGCTTGGGACCCCCAAGACCTGCCCAAAGTTACATATAATATAGGGTAGGGTCTCCTCTTTCCATTGATACCAAGATTATGAAGATCGGTTAAGGCGTTACGTAATTATGACGTCACAAAGTATTTCCGTACCGAACAAAAAATTCCACTTTGGGCAAAAATTGCCACTCTTTCAAAAAATGGTTATAAAAGTTCTAAATGTCCGATTTTCGTCCGTTTTTTCTTAATAAATAAAGGAATCGACAATTCTTACATGTTCTGTAAGTTTCAAGTCCATATCATGCAGATATTTTTCAAAATTGCGATTAAAAAATTTTCGAGGTGGCAACCACCCCTACCCTCGGATTTTGACGGCCTACATTAACCCACGATTTGTTTTTATCAAAATGACCGCACAGGATGTAAAAACAGTTACCTAAACATCGCTTTATTTTGCGTTTTGGTGCAATCGGCGACCATCCGTTAGTGCCCCCCCCCCCCCCACTAGGAAGACGAGGGTTAAGGTAGGATTCTTTGAGATTTTTTCCAAAATTTATCAATATTACTCACGTTTACTGACACTGATATCAGTGACGTCTCCTTCAAGTCTTCCAAGCTGTCCATCATCCGCTTCCTTCGATATTATTTCCGCAATTTTTCCTTGTAATTCATCCGAGATAGAAACTTCATTTCCAACGTCAAAGTCAAAGGTCACCCAACTGACTATTTTAACACTGCCAGGTCTTTTAAAGAAAAACATATTTGAATAACAAAAAATCCAATTTTGTTTCTAACAGATATAAACTTGATAATAAGTTATGTCAGCATATTTTAAAGTCGTTACACAGATGTCATTTTTATTTATTTTTGACACAAATATTTCTGCTCATTTTGGAAGAAAACCGACTCAAAAGAAAGAAAGCTATTTTGGTGTCACAAATGTCATTCCTTATCGTGTTGGTGGATTATCATGGAACTTCAGATGAAACTTGTGCATCTTTCGCTCAAAAAACGTGGATGCAAGTTTTATTTGATGATAGCCATTGAAACGGCCACAACGAATAAAGTAAAGTAAGTATGGTTTTGCTCATTTATCGAGATTTATTCTGTGATCAATTTGTTCTGTTGAACCAAATTATGCATTTTTAAAATTCAGAATGATTATGTTGCAACCACAACCTTTGATAGCAAGTATAATCAGAATTTTGCAAATGATACGCTATAAATTTTGAAGTATCAAAAAGCAGCCGATTAACGCACATAAACCAATATGACCATACGGAGAAATAAAATACCCCATATTTTTCAAATAATAATCGCGTAAACTATCTTGTTGAATATTCAGATGAGTTTATGTTCAAGGTTTGTCTATGTAGCAGTAGCAAATTTAGCCAATAATAATAACAAAATCGTTAACAATTCATTGAATATTAATACACAGTGATTTGGTCTATTAATCAATCCCAATCAATCATTACACAATATAAAAATACCAGTTCACAATGTTGTAGAATACAAAGAATATACTATGGATCTTGTAAGTAACAAAGTCTGATTGCTTGCTGTATCTTCAAGGTTTATAGAGTATAGCTTACCTGATATCTGACACGGTTGTTTGCAAATGATATTGCCCCAAATCGTTATCGTTTGAAATAATTTCATTAATCTGTTGGAATTAGAATACATGTTGTGATTAATTTTAAAAGCAATATACCTTCCAATGTATTATAATTATCTTTGCCAACCATCTGATAAATATTCTCTGTTATCCAATTCGATAATAAGGATAGGTATATAGTTAACCAATAAAGTATCCATGATATTGATTTTAGGGACATCTTTGATTTTTTTGTATCTTAAAACTATTTTCAAAGTAATAATGCTAATACTTTGAACACTACATGTAACTCATAAATGTGATTTGAGGAAATCTAACAAAATATTTACCAAATTTTACTCAGATTATTCAACATTCTAATGCACATACATTACCATTTAACAATTACGTAAATAAAGCCATTTATTCATATTTCCTTCTGTAAGAGATGACATAAATACATGTACATATGGCTTCAAATTGGTTTCACGAGATAACAAATGATGCAGTGAAAAATCATCTTACTATATTTATGTAGTCTCGTTGCAGAAGTCTATATTGGGTTGACATTTCGTCCCTGTATGCTTCGTCATACGTCTGATTCAGGGTTACATTGAGATTTATCACTGGAAAAATTGAGAGATTCATAATTATGTCACATTTAAATTAGTCGAATCCTTTCGATACGTGAGGTCATATTTAGGCATACGAAGAGCAGGGTTTATGGTAACTGCATAATTTGACACGCTAATAAAATAATTGTCTATTTTACGAAATTGAGATTTTTGAATGAATCCTAAAACAAGTGAAATCTAAGACGTTTTCATTAAGACTACTGAAAAATATTATGTCTAAACAAATAATCATAATATTCAACTATGTTAGCTCATGTTTGTAGTAAAAATATGGCATAATTTATGCTGGGCTTTTTTATCGTGCAGATTGAGAATCTACCAAAAATAGGATGATGTGTGTCGTTACTAACAATGTTAATCGTTTGAATCGATTGCAACAGCAAGGACTTTCTTTATTTAATTATAATTCTATGACAAAAAACGTGGTATGCTTCTTACCTATTGGTGCAGGATCAACGCACACATGTCCACAGCCGTTGTAACAACATAACTGCTTCCCCTCACATTCGCCGTTATTATTGCATTCTTGGACACATACCCCGCCCGAGTCGTTCCTCACAGGGGGACAGTATCCGACAAAGTCATCGTTTGATGCCAATTGAACTGAAATTTGATTGCAGATGCATTATTAGAAGTGCAATATAGCACATGCTCGAAAGATACCAATTCTCTTCGTGTTATGTAAATTCAAGTAACGCTTACTTTTTCAAGTGTTAGATTTGAATCTAGATCGAAACAATCACTGCATTTTGACAATACCCTCAAGGTTATGCATAAGTGTGATGATCGAAACAATGATCATACTTTTTCAACACCTTGAACATGTTGAAGGACTGTTTTAAGGGTATAATCATACAGGTACTGTATCAGATCTCATTGCAACTTTTTTGGACCGAACATAAAAGTCTTGATGTCAACAATGAGTCTCCTGCGACTCAGGAAACGATGACCAGAATAAGGAGCGAATGAAGATTTTCAAATACATGGTTAAGGGTACGAGGAATCCCTATGCTCAGGAAAATGTGAATCCAAACTATTTTTTAATCATGAAAAGATAAATAGTTTCCACTGCCTTTGCGGGGACTCGAACCATGGATTATGGTTGGGGTTAGTCATTCATTACGAAGCGAGAGATCTACCGCTGAGCTATCAAGGCAGCGTTGAAATCGTGAACTAAAAATCTAAAACATAAACATTAGAATGCCGTAGTTTTCTTTTGTTTACATAAAAATTGCAATTTTTGCCTCATTGGAATGCTCAATTAGTAAGTAAATTATGCGAATGCGTATATCAGACAAAATGTAGATAATGTAGATACTTAAAACAAGCAATTCACAGCTCAAACAGGGCAAACTCAGAGTCGTAATTCACGTCAGGATTTTCGGGCAAAACAACCCGGGTTTGTTACATTATCATTCAAAATCAACTCTGCATATTTATAAAATATTATTTGTAATTCAATAAGAAGTATCAAGCCTACAATCTGTCAAAATTTGAAACCAGTCGAATTGTTCGAACATCATGAAATTATGAGGTTTCGGCGAAAAAGGGTCAACTTTTTCGAAGTAGTCTTTAGGCGTCATTTTGACCTTGATAATGGACGTGAAATCACTAGTAAAGTTCTATGTATAAACAAGAGACTCTATTCAATATGTACGCCAAAAATTGTGATATTTTGATAGGTGTAAGTAGGTAAAAACCTGCAGTAAACATGACATTCAGCCGAGCGAGACGTTTTTAGGGACTGTAGCCTTAAAACTCAATTTGCGGCTAATTACAATTGCTAGATATTCTCTATCTTCGACCTTTGATTTCGATCTCTATGTGAGCATTAAAAATAAAAAAATAAAAAAAAAATGATGCGATAAAGAATACGTAAAAGTAACCTTGTTTTTGCCACTTTCTCTTAATTTATTTCCTTTTAGAAACTGATTTAAAATGATATTGCTGTTATGTGAAAATGTATATACACAGACAAATTACAGAATGCCTCACAAATGCCAAATTATTCAAGAAAATCAAAAATACTTACATAGGAATAACCAAATAAATAATGCCATAGTTGTCAGAACTAATATAAGCATTGCTATACACAGCGTGGAAACCAAACACCCAGCAGAATTCCTCGTCATATATTTCCTTTGGGGTTTGGTCATCATATACTTTTTCTTCTCCTTGTCATTCCGAGCTCGCTTGTCCAGCGGTCTGTCATCCCTATCGTCGATCGAGCTACCCCTGTTGGATCCTGCATCGTCTTCCGCATAGTCATCACCGTAGTCGTTACCACCATCATACCCGCCACCGTAACTTTTATAAGGCACGCTTTCTTCGCCGTAGATCGAGGCTAGGTCGTCGCCGGTATACACAGGGGCAGTGGGTTCGGGTTCGTGGATTGAGGCTGTATCGTCGCCAGTGTACACTGGAGCCTGAAGAGAAAAACGAAAATGTGAGCTGTAAAATTGAAAATTAATGCCGTTGCGTAATATACCGAGTGAGTCAATAAAAGTGCAATAGTTGAAATGGGCTAAAGAACAAGATAAATACTAAACAAATAACTTTGGTTTCTATGGTGATCATGGATTTACCTTTAGAATGTTGAAAGAATTGTAATAATTGATATTAAAGCGTTCCACAAATATACTCAATTTAAAAGGGTGTTATAAAAATCATTTCTGTCCAGCTAGCGAACATTTTGTTAATGTGTCTTACATAATAAGGATGAACATGATAATACCTTTCTATTAGTATTTACTGACCATGTAAAAGACTTTGATGGGCATCTAAAAGTGTCATTTGGTTTTGTAACCAGTACATCTGGATTTGAATTAGAATCAAAGAAATTTAGATCAATTGTTCACAGCCATGTAGACAGTTTACATGTTAAAAAACCCTTTTCATATGCCACAGTTACCATAGGAACCAGGCAAAACAACTTTAGTTTATTTAATATTATAATATTTATGTAATCAGTAAATATGATAAGTTTGAACTCAATATAAGAAAAGTTGTCTACGCAAGGTGTAAATAATGTAAAAACTTGGTAAAGAAGACCATATTAAGTTTTTAACTTTTAACTCGTATAACATGTATAATGAAAATTAGAATATCAACGAAATTTAGCTCATATCTCAATTTAGAACTTTCCACAGCACAACTATTGAACAGAATATCACAAAACATTCATTTTATATTATTCACATTTACCCCTCCTAAAAAAAAATCTGAATAATACAATCTTGATACAAATTGTATAACATATTATGTCAATCAGTTATTTTAATTTTGGAAAAAATAATCCAGGTTTTCATTTACTATTACTACGACTGGCTTGAAATTGATGTTTATATAAAAATGGAGAAACATTACAAACTTTGAATGAATCAAAAAGATCAGAATAAAAACAAAGAATAAGTGAGACAGGCAAAAACACCACCTAAACATAATGCAGAACTTCATATAAAATCTTCTGTAAATTATTTGTAAACGTAAATACAGGGTGTCCCAATAAAAATGCATCACTTTTGTTTTTGATCATATCTCAGGAACCAGCAAATAAAAATAAAACAATTTTCATAATACCACTAAGTATAGTGTAGTCTTTCATCGAGGGAATTTTGAGCTAAATCTTTCAAGCCGTTCTCCAGAAAACGGGAATTTTGTGAGAGGACTCAATTTTACTCCATTCCAATGGTTTAACCACAGTAACTCATGTTTATCATGTAAATAAAGCACATTTTTGGTTACTATTATTATTATTATTATTATTACACAAGCATTTATATAGCGCCCCACAAAGAACGGAGCGCTTTACAAAAACTATTGATCAATCTATTTGAAACTAGCAAAAGAGACACTAAGAGATCACAAAATATAGCACAGACATTAAAGCATGATTTTGATATCCTTTTTCAGCACTGAAAGTAGCACCGTTATCCAATTTGTAGGTTTTGCTGTTTTGCAGCGTTAAATAAAAAGGGAAAAAATCAGTTCACGGTTTCTCAAGAAAACTTAACAAGGCACAGATTTCCTTAAATGGAAAGTCTAATTCAGAAATATTTTGTATCTTCTAAGTTGTGAGCTTTTTTCATAAAAAAGAAAATCTTTATGACTGTCACTTGGCATTACACAAAAAAGTTAAAAATATAACATTGTCAACATATTCGAATCAAAATAACAAAGCAGTTATTCACTTCCTCGTGAAAAGTAGAATGTCTGTTAGTCCATGATAGCTCACGTTGTATAATTTTGGTACAATTTTAAGATAATTTCAAGCAACTCTGCCTTTCACATGCCCAAAATCAGTTTCAATGCACCTTTGTGCTCTTTTCATCATGATCTTGGTCCGATGCTCCGTTCTAAATCCCGGACGATGATGGGAGTTGAGTGTGAACAGACAAGCTTGGAATTTTTAATCAGGTTTATTCAAATTCTAAATTTACTGTTGTTGTTGCTATTGTTGTCGCTGTTGTTGTGGCTATTGTTTTGTAGTTGCTTTCCTGTAAGGCCGTTTATCAATGAATAAAATAAGTTTTCCATTAAGAGTAGGCCTACTACTATGGTGACATGGTCCTATTAGATCGGAGATAGTTGCAAATATGAGTTACTGTGGTAAACTCTATTGGAACGGGAGAAAATTGAGTTTTCTTACAAAATTCTAGTTTTCTCAAGAACAGCTCGACGGATTTTGCTCAAAATGTCACCGATGAAAGACTTAACTATACTTATTATTATTATGTAAAAGTTTTTAAGTTTTGCTTATTGGTTTCTGAGATATGATCAAAAATAAAAGTGATGCATTTTTATTGGAACACCCTGTATAAATGTGTAACATAACTAGGCTTATACATTTATGAAACATGGCAAAATCTGCGATTAAAAAAAATACAAGAGAATGCAGCTCATACATTTACATAAAAGGATTTAGATCTTATGTTAGTTTAGAACTTTTCCAAAGCATAATTATTGAACCGAATATCTAACTGAATTTAGTCAAAGGTTAACAAATGGAGAACCTGCTATTTTATAATCTTAAAATGTTCATCTATATCATTCACATTCGCCTTTAATCATGTCTAAATAATGGAATCTTGATATAAATCCTATAACATATTACATTATATCAATCAGTTACAATAAGTTTGGAACATTTTAATCCAGGTAACTGTAAAATGATATGAACTCACTGGCTTGAAATA
>JXSR01S063201.1:5893-27796 GCA_000969725.1 Ophiothrix spiculata
AAACCCGTTATATACGATATCGTTCGTCATGCAAATTCGTCGGCTCTCAGGTATGGTTAGTCGTGCTCAAAGAAGTTTGTAAACATAGCTTGTCATGCCTTCATTAGTTTGTCTTGACCTTAGCTCATGACAATGTGCATTTGTCAATTAACGAAAAGTACATTTGTCAATCTTTCAAACTCGTCCTTCAAGATTTGTAATTCGTACAGTTACAAAATTAGTTTGTCATGCATTTGGTTTCGTTTGGCACTTGCCCGCAAATATCGTCAAGCGACGAATAAGGGGAAATTCACTTGCATGACTAATTTACAACCCTTGTTTGACGACTGTTCCACAACGTTTGACGAAATAATGTTTTCAGTGGGGAGAAGGTTTGAATCTAATAGGCTACTGGATCGAGCAGCTCCGCTGGATCAAGCAGGGGAAATTGTGACGATTTTGCCATTTCTAGCTTTCTACCAGTAGAATAAAAAGGGATATCAGTCCTGTGAGAGTCAATAAAAATCCTAATAAAGAAATTCTTTCCAGCTAAAGATGTATAATGGGCTCAAAACCTACTTTTTGCATTAAACGGATGCAAGAAAAAGAGTATAGGGGCAATATTACAGAACCACTTAAAATGTCTACTAATTCTTATTTAGTTGCAAATATCAGCAGAAATATTAATCTTTGTTTATATTTTCTCCTCGTTAGATTCTTGAGATATCTACAATGAAAAGCATAGACGAATCTGTTACGGCGCCATTCCTTCCTCGGACAAACGAAATTTAAACTGGGATAGAGGTAACTATATAACTAACAGGCTTGTTAGATCCAAGTTAGAATCTAGTTATCTATATAAAAAAAACCACTAGTATACTAAAAAAATAAAGAAAGGATCCAACTCTTTTTGATCTGATAAAGAATAATGAGAAATACGCATCGTATACTATAGAACCATGGGCGTCATTTCATTTTGAAGTGTGGGGGGGTCCAGGGGGCAAATAAATTGTTTGTATTCAAAATAGTGGGGGGGGGACACCTGATATTATGTCCCCCACCCTTCAAAATGTGGGGGGGACGTGTCCCCCTGTCCCCCCCTGAAATGACGCCCATGTATAGAACATCAGTTCTAGTGTGTATCATTTTAGCTCCATATACTCGTGCCAGTGTACAGTTTGTCTATCTCACAACTTTAGATATCTTTTTGATCTGTAATACATTAAGTTTTAGGGGTTTTCCTTTCACTTCAAGTTCAAATGCAAATATAAGCGTTAATTTAATTCGATAGGCAGCTCGTATACCTTAAGGATATTAGGATGTGCATAATTTACTGATAACCGTCTTTTAACCGCCAGTAGAACGTTAATGTACGATTGCCTGTCGAGCACTACAACTGATCAAATCAAATCGCTCTCACTTGAATTGGTTACAAGCAATTGTTATCTATCTAAACATCTACGCGCGTAAAATTAGACAAGTGGGGAACTTAATTGACACAAAATGAATCCAGAGAGATGATAATTGCCTTCTCTACACCTGCTGAGATGGAGGAGGGATTTATTTAACGTCAGTATGTCACTCTTTCTTGCTCAAGTCACATTATGATTTCAAAAAATGTTTCAATGAACTTATGTTAAACAATATACATTATTCTTTCAAATGTGGATTAACTAGAATGATGAATCTGATTTTTCATCTTCATTTTACAGTTTTAAAAGTCAAACTAAAATGTCTTCACTCAACATTTTAGCCCGGGTGGTTCTCACATAATGTTGGTATATGGGTGTGTGCCACGGTCTCGGGGTATGATTTCACATTTGTAGGGATATTGATGGGTGGGTTTTTGTTACAGACCGAATGGGCGTACATTGTAAAATTTGGGTTTTTTAATTACATCAAAAAGCACTTAATTTGGGAAATATTCGTTGTTGTTTGCGGAAAATGGTATAGCGATGGGTCGCAAAATTTCATCCGTGCGGCATTTTGAAAAGTAAAAACGCATTATTTTCCCAATATCTAGCCAATAAATTTCCTTTGTATTAATTAAACTGATATGACAGTTCAATACCTTATAATTTCAGAGGCCTAGTACGCTCTCAGCATTTCCGATGGATCAATATGATCCGCTCTTTGCCGACTGCTGTGACCATGGAGTTGGTGATATTGCATTCGATCACACAGTACAGCCCAAGGACTATTAGTGCATGTCTTTAAATGTAACACCTTTCTGCTGATTTACATGGCTTGGGTTACGGAGCGTGACCGAGCGGTTAGAGCCCGGGCCTCGTAATACAGAGGTTGTTGGTTCGAGTCCCGAGGCACGGCGCGGCGGTTTTCGTCTCCTTGTTTCCTCGGGCAAGCTTGCTTCGTGGTTCGGGAGTCACGTTAAGCCGTTGGTCCCCTGTACGAATAGACTCATGTATAATTGATTGATTGATTGATTGATTGATTGGTCAAATCCATTACATTAACCGCTTTAATATGTTTTAAAATACACATCTGGTGTTGAGACGGGATTTTTTTTGTTTTTTGTTTTTTTAAGCTATTATAATTATAAATGGTCAAAGAACATTTTGAAAAACCTATTTATTTGAATGATGTATTATACAGGCCTGTATGCTAATATTTTATATTGTCAAGGTTAAAACGTGTTTAATTTTAATCAGGGAGACGTGAAATTTACTTCTGCCGTTGCTTCTACCTTCTACTCTTTAAATCCTTTCTATGAGAGTCTGCAAACCAGGAGTCCGCTATATTTGAAATTAGGTGGAATAAGTTGTGATCAATGATTTATTGATTTAACATATACAAGTATGTACCACAGGATTGAATAGTATTTGCAGGTGGGACTTTCAGTCACAAGGGCGCTACATTTTATTACACCCGACAGTTCCTTCTTGTGGTCTACTTCTATCTTCGAAATTCAGCAACCCTGTGTATACTTACTATAACTACATCTACTGCTAAATAATTATGTACTCTTTACACCTTATACCTCGAGGTATACTTGAAACCAATAACGTGATATTCCAATTGATTAAAGTTGTTGGCAATTTGTTCTACTACTCATATAGGGGCCTACTTCTAGCCTAACCCCGATCCTCTTGCGAACATCAATATAATCAGTGCTGAAATATTTCGTGTTTGATTTCTGGCTTACAGGTCCGTACACGCTTTGTATTAGGAGACAGTTTAGGAGCGCATCTAGCGAGTAAATCTGCTAAAACGTTTTGTTATTTTGGGATTGGAATGGGAATATTACAATATATCGGCATAGCCATTCTGATTTGATATACTCTGAGGATTGAGATATAGATTGCGAAGATTGCTACTTAGTGTAATTACAAATGAGGTGATTTTATGATATTAGCGTAATATCTGATATAGTTAAGTATTATATGAGAAATAAAGATTGAGAAACTGTCAGGGCATACCTGAAATCTGCTTAACGACGTCTAGCGCATTTACGGATGGACATTATGAACGAACACATATATGATGACTCACCCCGAAAAGGGGAATTTTGCGACAGAACACTTTTCGAGAAACTGGTGAAAGTAGGCAGCAAAAAATAAAGTCAATAATAAGAATTTCCAGCAGATTTTCTATTTTAAAATTTGATTACCTTGATCAATTTCAACAAGTAAGGTGTCATTTTAAAGCTTAGAAAATGCTATAACAGATGAAATGATATAATCAAAATTGACAATAATTGCAAAGTCCCCCTTTCGGGGTGAGCCATCACATATGCTCTGAAGTAGATGAAAGAACACATGCTCAAGTCCATTATCTCATAAAAGTAAAATACGACCAAGCTCATCACATATGTACAATAAGAAAAAGCCTTAAAGGTGCAGTAAAATTGGTGGCAGAGACTTGCAAAGAAAATTGGAAAAGGTAATTTTTGCTTGCATGGCCTTGATGGAATGCACGAAGATTTTCGAATGATAATATTAGGCAGAACCTTGATGAGACTATATTCATCCTTATTAATAGATACTTCATTTACCCATTACTTGGCAGGAGAACGTTGATATTTCACACCGCTTACCTACACACACGTTGACGCATAGCTCATATTCAAGCAGGCATGACTTTAAGTGGGCTTGATAGTTTTGTTTTGATACTGAAATAAAGTGTTTCTAGATACGTTTTCAGATGTTTTTCTGAGTTCCGCGCAGTATGATAGACCATTTTTATTTAAGAATATGTTATCAGGAAGATGATTTTGTCCATGCACAGCAACCTATTTGTAGACAAAAATTCTGATTTGTGGTTGCAGAGTTATTGATTTTTCAAAAGTTTGCCAATTTTTTTGGAAGTGAAGAAAAGAGAATTTCAGTTGTCTACAAGTTATGTGGACATCCATGCACACTCAAGAATTGTTTAAATATATCTGTTAAATCACATGTAGATAAACAACAAGCGGCAAAAATAATGATTGTTTGGGTGTAATTTCTGCACCTGTTCTTCCGCCTAAAGTAATTTTGATCAGCTCTTTATCATGCGGAACTAATCATCTTGAAATATCCCGCGCATGTGTGGGCGCAAAAAGCTGCAAAATAACACCTGTTGTGTGTGTAATATCCATTCAGACAATTAAAATATTGACCAAATTACTCTGTGTATTGACTGGAGGTGTAACTGGATTGGTGCCGTGACCTTGCTTGGCGAAAATAAAGAAACTAAAAGATTTATCCCCTATCCTGCGTTCTCCAAAATTAGTTAATTTGTGTACCGCCGCGGCAAAAGGGTCCAGTTGTCGACTCCTACATGTTGCTCATTGTAGCATATCAATGTTGCTCATTGTAGTATTTGCCGCGGCGGTACACATTTAACGATACAAAAACCTTTATAACTTTGCAACGGAAGGTCGGATTTGAAAAATTCAAACGGGTTTGGATTTTTTAGATCACCTGCTTTCATTTATAAATTCATTTGTAACAATTTGAGTCATAATTAAAAAATCACCTGAAGTGTCTATTATTAACTATATCTGCGTAACAACAATCAAAAAGAGAAAAACTTCGAGACATGGTGATTCTTTCCAGATGAATGATCGCACCAAATCGTTCATCTGGAAAGAACAATCAGGTGTTAGTGGTTCATTCCAGATGAATGATCTCACCAAATCATTCATTTGTAAAGAACAGTCATATGATTGTGATACTTTCCAGATCTAATTAGATAATACATCTGGAAAGAATTATAGGCCATTATAGGTCTTGAAATCTGTTGACCTTGGGATTGTTGTAACGCAGATGGACATAAGTCATTAACTGGTCATATTTTTTGTTTCACACAAATACATTGGTAAAACCATGCCAATTTGTATTCAACGGATCGTAACTCTGAATATATACACTTAAAACCTACAAAGTTAGATATTGCTGGAAAGCTTACTTTCCGAGGATTTCAATTTACCTAAAAAAGTCTAATTTTTAGGGATGGGTAAAAATTATACAGGGTACAAAATAAAATAAAAGTGCATTTTGGTCAACCAACTTGGCACAATGAGATTTTGTTGGGGAAAGGTGTATCCCGATGACACAAACATTATTTGAAGGATGTAATGATAGCCTTCCATAAAATAATTCGTTTGGTGACCAATCTCATTGTGGTCAAAATATTGAGGATGGTCAAAATCTATGAAACGACTCATTAATTTTTGGGACATGTATCGGTCAAAAGTTTTCTCATGCATACACTACCTAAAAATTAATCACATAATTGGATTCCTCGGCAAATTTTCTTTTGAAAAATGTATAACTTTTACCATTTACGTCGACTCGGTCAAAAGATATGTCGTTTTAAAGTTTTCGCGTGTAAATGCATGTTTTGTACAGTAATGTATAGAGAAAATTACCCACATATAAGGCATTAAGAAACAACAAATTTGGATGACATGTCAATATTCGACACATGCTTTAGCATTATACATACCTCATTGAAGTATATTCAAAAAATTATGATCCCAGCATTTTTATTTTCAATAATACATGTGTTTATAAATCATAACTTTCGTACACTTTTGCATGTAATCCTATGGGCGCCACCCCCACCGGCGCCACACCCACCGCCTCCACCCTTGACCCACTCGACATTTTGGTCAAGTACTTCACTATTGCTAAACCTGTGGCTTTAATTCTTTTTTTATTTAGTACCTGGATAAATTATCTTTAATATGATACCAAAAGTGTTATGGTTCGGTGACAACTTCTATCAAAAATAAAGACATTTGTCATGATTTTAATGATTTCTTGAAACGGCTCCACCTTATTTGATATACCTATTCGTGACTTAGGTCCAGATACGGTCTTGTTTCACTCAACCATCGATTTTAAATCAATATCCGGAAACATGTTGAAACATATTTTCGTCAAAAAGCATTTTGTTATGAAAATAAAGACCATATTATGATATTCCATAAACATATTGTAATTAATTTTTGAAATGTCTCTTGTTTTAATCTAGTTTGTAATGCCCTAAGGTTTTGTGCATTTTCAGACAAAAATGAGGTACTGGAGGATCAAAATGCCTATCGGGGATCACCAAATAGCTGTCATTACTCATTGTGTGAGGAAAACTCTCCCGGGTCTTAACTAATCTAATATTCTTGATTTTTTTTATTAAAGAATTGAAGAAAAACATGCTACTGTCTAATTTTACTACCCTGAAAGCGATGTCAGTAGGATTGCATATCATACTCTAGAGTGAACAGAAATATTAAAAAATGGAAATTGAAATTAAACAGATTGTCTGATTATTGTCATAATTGCTAAAGATATCACGCTTCTGTATATGATTATTCAGTATTAAGAGAGGTTTGTAAATAAGTTAAATTTGGTTAATTGTGCGAAGTAGTAATGCATAATTCATTAAGATATTTATTATGCCCATATTTAGATCATATACAAATGTTGTGGTTTCAAAAAAAAACGAATTATGAATAACACATATCATATCTATATGAACATGATGCAGATTTCAAGTTGATTAAGGCTATATGACTTACATCATGTCCATTGAACATTCACAAAAATGCGAATCAGCGGTTGCGCTGCGTTTTGCACTGTAAGGGTGTAATACAGAGGTTGTGGGTTCGAGTCCCGGGCCAGGCGGTTTGCGTCTCCTTGTTTCCTTGGGCAAGAAACTTTACTCTAATTGCTCCGTGGTTCGGATAGTCACGTTAAGCCGTTGGTCCCCTGTGCGAATGCTCCTTCTTGGGGCGCTGCATACAGTGTATACCTGGTGAGTCTATACTGACCCGTATAATTTAAAGCACATGATTGAATTTGCATCAGGTTGAAGTTGAGATTTAATAAGCTTCAATACCAGTACCTTTACAGTGCAAAACGCACCGCAACCGCACCGCAAACGGACAAAAGGAATCTGATCTTAACAAGATCTTACGTTAAACCAAGAGTGTGCTCATGTACAAGATGTTATTTGTTCACTATAGCTTTAACACGTTGAATTGATATGTAAAATGATATTTTAATGCATTTAATTTATTCTAGACATTACACAGCCTTAGATAGATGAACATGATGGGACTAATGTTTGGTTTTCGAGAGGCATCAAGTTAAATAAATAAAATGCATTAAGCATGGTAAATTTGATAACAATTTTCAATTTCTGTTTCTACTGTATTGATTTGTCACATCTGCTGTTTCTTGAATCATTACACACTCTCAGAAAAAAAGAACCCGTTCGTCTTAAAGGTTCTGACCAGAACCTTTCAAAGTTCTTTGTTGGTTCTTTGTAAAACCATTAAAATGTAAGTAGGCCGTCAAAGCCTAATTTACTTTCAGTCTTCACATAATCTGCAAATGTAGGGAAGAGAAGAACAAGTTAGTCCCCTAAAGTATTTACACATGTTTTGTCTTCATTATTTTTTTCTATTTTACCAAGAACCTTTGAGGGTTCCCTGGTCTTTGTTCAAAAAGGTTTCTTGAAGCTTAAGGAACCATTTTTGGGCTAAAGAGCCCTTTTTTTGAAATTTTGTTTCGTTCCACAAAGAACCTGGTCAAAATGATTGGTTCCTTTTTTTAACAATAAAAAACCATGTGTAAATACTTTAAACGAACGGGTTCTCCCAGGAGGACAAAAAAGGGTAATTTGTACTTAATGCCACTTTTTCTGAGAGTGTACAATTGTATTACGGGCTAGGATAATGTTTAGTACCACTTTTATCGGAAAAGTTACGACAATAATACAGGGAAAAGAGCCAGGATAGTACACTGAAAACATTATTTCGTCAAACGTGGTGGAAAAGTCGTCAAACAGGGGTTATAAATTAGTCATGCAAGTGAATTTCTCCTTATTCGTCGCTTGACGATATTTGCGGCCGCATGCCAAACGAAAACAAATGCAGGACAAACTATTTTTGTAACTGTACGAATTACAAATCTGTGCAGGACGAGTTTGAACGATTGACAAATGTACTTTTCGTTAATTGACAAATGCACATTGTCATGAGCCAAGGTCAAGATAAACTAATGAAGGCATGACAAGCTATGTTGACAAACTTCTTTGAGCACGACTAACCATACCTGAGAGCTGACGAATTTGTATGACGAACAATATCGTATATAACGGGTTTCCGTACCTTCAAGAAGTGGCGTGGCGTTTTATTCTCGAGTCGATTGCACAGGAGGACAATTAGCGACAACGCCTCTTTTGATTCGGATAGAACAACTCTTTAATTCCAGGTTAGGTTCGTGCCTAGCCTATCATCACATTCCGACCAGACCGCATTGGATTCGGAGTCGGACAGAACAACACTACTGGACTCAGAATTCCCGTATTCATGCTTAAGCTTACTCATACTTCATCATCAGATTCTGACCAGACTAGTCCATCTAGATGGACCTCACAAGCGAGCGCCGTAGGCGAAAGCGATGCGTTCGTTTGCGAGGTCCATCTGGATGGACTAGACCAGACAGCCATTGCAAAACCTGCAAGCAGAACCTGAGTGTTTCGTCTCGTTGATTTCACATGGATTGAGCCATACCTAAATGGAATCAGTCTACCGAAAACAAAACCTCTTGAAAACTAGTGTCGCTTGACAAATTAAGTGACAAATTATTATTCTTGCATGACAAATTAATTTTTGTGCATGACAAATTATTTTTTTCTCATGACAAACTAAGTTTTCAGTATGACTAATTGTCATGAGAAAGTCGTCATACTAGACCGTTTTTCATGACTAATTATAATTAGTCATAATTCGTCGTTCAATATTTGTATGACGAATTCCAGGACAAATTATAGTTTGTCATACTAGACCATTTTCATGACAACTTATTATTTGTCAAATGATGAAACAAAATTTTCAGTGTAAGCTACAGAACTAGCAAGGAGTACTTTATATCTGATTCGCAGGTTGTTGCACCATGATCAAATAGTTCACATCTCATCAAGGCGTATATTTGTTCTCAAGATGGACACAGCACGGTTTCATGACCACGATTTTTTCACCTTCGATAGATGACACTTCTTGGCTGCATCAAACAGGGGGAGATATCAACTGAAGTAGTCCGGCAGACAAGACGTTAAGGATCCTCTTAGCAGCCTTTTAGGAGCTTATAAGTGTTATAAGTGTTGAAGTAGTCAGATAAGATGCTAAGGATCCTCTTAGCAGCCTTTAGGAGCTTATTAATGTTGAAGTAGTGTGACAAGACGCTGAGAATCCTCTTAGCAGCCTTTTGGAGCTTATTAGTGTTCACGTAGTGAGACAATAAGTAAAACTCTCATCACCAGACTACAGAATGTTCAACGCACATGTGCTCGTGTCATTGTTCAGCGCAGGAAATATGATTCCATCACTCCAGAACTCATTGCTCTTCATTGGCTCCCAATTGAACAACGCATCGTCTTTAAAGTTCTGACACTTATGTACAAATCTCACCATAAACAGTCGCCATCTTATATGTCGGACTTATTTCAGCTTCAAGTGCCGCGCAGACAACTGAGGTCTTCTACATCTTCACCTAAATACACTGTGCCGAGAACTCAAGCCGTCACATTTGCAGATCGTTCAATCTCATGCTATGGACCAAAGAAATGGAACCCTCTTCCTGACTACATCAAGGATGCAAAAACTGTTGAATTATTTAAGAAACTGTTAAAGACTTATTTATTTAATCAAGTGTATGATGTGTAATTTTCCATGTTTGTCAAAAGCGCCTTTGAACAAAGTGTGGTTTGATTTTGGCGCTATATAAATCCCCTTTTGATTGATTGATTGATTGAGACAAGATGCTAAGAATCATCTTAGCCGCCTTTAGGAGTTAATTAGTGTTGAAATAGTCGGACAAGACGTTAAGGATCCTCTTAGCAGCCTTTAGGAGCTTATTAGTGTTGAAGTAGTGAGACAAGACGTTAAGGATCATCTTAGCAGCCTTTTAGGAGCTTATTAGTGTTGAAGTAGTGAGACAAGACGTTATGGATACTCTTAGCAGCCTTTTAGGAGCTTATTAGTGTTGAAGTATAGTGAGACAAGACGTTAAGAATCCTCTTAGCAGCCTTTAGGAGCTTATTAGTGTTGAAGTAGTCAGACAAGACGTTAAGGATCCTCTTAACAGCCTATAGGAGCTTATTAGTGTTGAAGTAGTCAGACAATACGTTAAGGTTCCTCTTAGCAGCTTTTAGGAGCTTATTAGTGTTGAAGTAGTGAGACAAGACGCTAAGGATCATCTTAGCAGCCTTAAAGAGCTTATTAGTGTTGAAGTAGTGAGACAAGACGTGAAGGATCCTCTTAACAGCCTTAAGGAGCTTATTAGTGTTGAAGTAGTGAGACAAGACGCTTAAGAGCCTTCTAGGTATTAAATGAATAGCAGCTCATTATTAGTGTGATACTTTGAATAAAATGAATGCAAGAACGTCTCTATAGCAAAATCAGAGCAGTGACCAAAAAACCTTTTCGGCAGATAATTCAAATAAACCAATCAACAAGGGAAAGCATTTTGGAATTTGCTGTATGAAAATTGGGATCATAATCCATAATCATATAGAAATACATTTTGGAAATAGCATTTCAATAAACTACTTTGATTAAAATGTCGGATAAAATTCGGGGGGGGGGAAGAATTCTACATGACCTGAAGTCTTATGTATTTCAGGCCGAATAAGACACTTGTCGAAATGTCAACACTCGTGTGTGAAAAGTGACCCTTTTGGATATTGACGAATCTATTACTCTTATTCTTGATTCTTTTTATTGAAAATTGAAGGAAAACAATAATAATTCTAATTTGAACTGCCCAGGAAAAAATGTTAGTACAATTTAATATCGTATTTGAGAGTGAAGATAAAAATATATAAATAATGAAATACGAAATCAGATGGTTTGTCTGATTACAATTGCGAAAGATATCACGCTTTTGCATTATGAATATGGTGTTCTGTATTCAAACGGTTTGTAAATAATTAGAATTGTGGAAATGTGTGAAGTAGTTATGAATAATTCGTTACGATATAAGGTAGTTGTCGTTATACTCACTTTTAGATCATTATATCCCGGGCATACTGGAGTTAGTTTTAATAACAGGAAGGAATACTTATTAATACATTTATATAAACGTATGAATATAATGACGATTTCAAGTTTCATATTTGATTAAATTTGTATGAAAACATACGACCTCATATCAGTAACTTGACTATTGTTCCAAACTGTAAAACTGTCTTCTTCTTCTTTCAAATTAAGCTGTTTGTCAGTAATAGCAATTGTTAGAATAAAATATAAACCAGATTCACTCCTGAAAATATTATATCTGGGACCATAAAACCTACGTAGATTTTATGGTCCCAGATTATATTATCATTCCATTTTAGTTTTTGTTAAATACATGGTCAGTGTCCCCTTAATACATTTCTAAAGCAAAAATGTGCTCTTGCAAAAGACGAGATTTGTTACATTCAATTGATACGTTACCAGTCTTTCCCGGAACGCCCAGCCGTAACATTTGTTTGTTACGGCTCACCGTAACATTTACATACCCTGTCGCTGGCGACGTTCCATGCTTAAGGTCACGTAAGGTCAGGTACTCCAGTCTCCATATCAAACAAATGTCTGAGATGATTATAGCTAACGAGATACGAAGCAAAAATAATCTCTATTCATCATCGTGTTCCACGGTATTGTTATTATAATTACCTATCCCATTCGATCGATCAAGCACTTACCATCGCGATAATCATCTCAGCTAATTGATACATTATCAAATATTACGGCTAGACCGTAACATTGACGAATGTTACGGCTAGACCGTAACAATCGACTCGCCATTTTCTCTTATCTTGGGGAACTGACCCGGTAATTATATGCAAATCTCATTATGAAGCATCTATGTAATTATGGAAAACTTTCCTAAAATTGATTGGGTTCTAACCACTTTGTTGATCATTTTTTGATGAGCACAACCTTCAAAGCCGACCATTTCGGTTTGTGATGCTCGAGTGCATAATTGGAAGGCAAATCCACCTGAACATCATTACAAGTTTTGTGGCCAAGAGTTGGACTGTGTTACTTCACAACCATACCTGGGTGTTCATATTTCCAACACACTTAGTTGGGATAAACATATTCAAGAGACAATCAAGAAAGCTCAAAGAGTGCAAAATGTTATTCGCAGAAATTTATGGAGTTGCAATAAGGAGGTGAAATCAACTGCATATTTGAGTTTAGTGAGGCCACTCCTCGAATATGCATCGTCATCGTGGGATCCGTCACTCAAAAAACACATCACCGCATTGGAAAGGGTTCAGCGACAAGCGGCAAGGTTTTGTTCAAGTAATTATCAAAGGGAACCAGGGACAGTTACACAAATTTTAGAAGACCTCGAGTGGGACACATTGCAGACCAGACGTAAACATAAGCGGCTGTGTATGCTGTACAAGATGCAGAATGGGTTGGTGGAAATTCCTTTGGAAGATTACATTCAGCAGCATAAAGTCAACACCAGAGGGAGCAGTCATAAATATATCCAGATTAGTCATAAAGCCAAAGCATTTGAGGACTCTTTTTTTTGTTTCAACCGTCAAAGACTGGAACAAGTTGAAACGCCACACTGCCAACAGCCCCACAATTGACTCTTTCAAAAATCAGCTCAACCAATGCAAGTAAATTTTTTTTTAGCAAGTTTGATCCACACGCAGCGCGCAGGTTAGCGTTGATGTATCCGGAAGGATATCTTGCTGACTCAACATATGGAGATGGAGATGGAGATGGCACTGTATCAATCTTTTTAACAAATATTGCGTCTAACGTCGCATTTCGCGTCAATATGGTACTAAAAAGTGTTAACATATGAATTCGGCAGAGAGTGTATTATGTTACGGTGAGCCATAACAAACAAATGTTACGGCTGTGCGTACCGGGACAGACTGGTTACATTTACCAAGCTTCAGATGGACCCGAGATGGACGAACATGATGAGAATATCTATTAGCTTCCGAGAAGTGATATCAGTTTTTAAAAAAACATAATTTTGAAAGGCTTTCTGCTGTGTAAAATATTGGAAAGTTGGATTGGGAAATGTCGACGTAGGCAATTTTGGTTTCAGTGTACTGATTTGTCGCAAGATTCGTACGAACTGCTCCTTGCATGGGACGTGGTACTGTAGTACACCAATTTGAAGATCAGTGATTCTTAAATTATTATTATCGTATACAGCCCGACTGAGGAATTATATATAATGTTGGCAAAGATATTCCCTTCAAATAATGGAAAAGGTATAATAGATTTGACAAATAACTTACCATTGCAGTGAAATAGTATCAGTAAATAAGTCACAATTATAACAGCTCATACATAACTCAGAATGGATTTCGATTTTGAAAATTATTTATCGTATCACGTCAATAGGTGCACAAATTTAGCTGTGGTGTTACATTCCACATACTATCTCTATTATCTTCAATTTACATTCCACATACTATCTCTATTATCTTCAATTTACATTTACGTTCATTTACATGTTCACCGACAAAGTCTTTGTAAATTTCAATAAATTTAGGCAACAAATGCATGGCTTATATGCATCAAAATCCGTATGAAATACAACAAAATCATCTCTTAAGTAAGTTGAACGCCTTACGTTCATCGAAATGCCAATTAAATGCCTATTTGCAACAAGCGCAAAGCAGATACGCCTTCAAGTACAATTTGCCTATAAACTTCATGAGAACTCCATGAGCGTTAATCTGTAAATTTGCCTTTATCTATTTAGTACTACAGGTCATTCTTTTTAATGTGGGCACCCATAAATGGTGGATTTGTTACATGAAGAGTGATTTATGCATCAATTTTTGTCATATCATTTCAACAATCATATAAAATGTCATAATTTTGGTATGATTTTAAAGACAATTTATTTGACTTTCAAGAAATCAAGAATAGAACCCAAATGAAGTGATTAATTAAGCTTAATGACCCGTTAAAGCTACTTAGCCAGGGTGGATTTGGGTGAGGTTGAGGTGGGTGAGGTTGAGGCATAATGAAAATTGTGCATGAATTGTTCTGTCATATCTCCTTAAAAATCCATTGAAGTGTCACAAATCTTATATGATTTTAAAGGCTAGTTATTGTTTATCAAAACCAAGTTGGAATTAACACGAATAAAATTGATTATTAACGCTATTAACAAGTATAAGTCAATAAGCTAATTTAGCCAGACATGAAAACAGGCATAAATGTGGTTGGTGTGGATGAGATACGTACATTGTGCATCAAATGTTGTCACAACTTTTCAATAATCGTATGAAATGTCATAAATTTGGTATGATTTTGAAGATAATGTATTAGCCTTTAAAATCAATTGAAAATATTAGCCAAACAAAGGTATTAATTAACTCTAATCAACGATTACCAGGAAGGAGTTAGGTATGCATGAAGTGAATGAGATGAAACGCAAATGGGCCTCACCTCAAAAAGGATGACCTACACCTGATCAAATCCAAATCGCGCTCTCACTTGAATTGGTTAGAAGCAAATACTGTCTATCTAAACATCTACGCGCGTAAAATTAGACAAGTGGGGATCTTAATTGATAGAATGTAAACCATTAGAGATGATAATGAGATGGAGAGAATATATTGTTGAATTTTTAAACGCAATATTGTGTACAATATTTTTAAACAAGGTTGAGCGATGATCTATTTATCATGTTGATACAGTGTTATTTAAAAAACTTTACTTTACACAGCATTTTTAAAATTTAAAAAACATTGATTAAGACAACACGCTTTAATAACAAATTTAATAACAAACTGAAACAACAACACTTTAAACAACGTTTTTTAAACAGCAACATTTTAAACAGTGTTTTAACAGTGTATCTATCTCTATATCTTCAATTTACATTTCCATGGTCGCCGACAAAGTCAATATAATCATTTTCAATAACTTTAGGTAATAAATGCATAGATATACATGCATCAAAGTCATCTCTCAAGTTTGTGGAATGCCTTGAAACGTTCATCGAAATGCCAATTAAATGCCTATTTGCAAACAAGCACAAAGCAGATATGCCTTCAAGACATGAGGATGTGTGCAATTTGCCTATAAACTTGATGAAACTCCATGAGCGTTAATCTGTAAATTTGCCTTTATCTATTTAGTACTACACCTGATCAAATCCAAATCGCTCTCTCACTTGAATTGGTTAGAAGCAAATGCTGTCTATCTAAACATCTACGCGCGTAAAATTAGACAAGTGAGGATCTTAATTGATAGAATGTAAACCATTAGAGATGATAACTGCTTCCTATGAGATGGAGAGAATATATTTCAGTGCATCATTCTTTCTTGGCAGAGTCACTTTTTTCCTTATGAAAAATATAAGATGAAGTTCAATCATAAGTCAAATATTAACCAGTATTGAGTTTATCTTTATGATTAAGTGATTTTCAACAACGTAAGTCATATTAGCATGATTAGTGTATTTGAGAATTTTTAACAAGCTTTTGCATTTTGATTTTAAATGTCAGTTCCAAAGTTTGAACTACCATCAATATTTATAAGCATGATAAGTAAACCTTGATAAGTCTATATTCATCCTCCTTGACTATATCTGCGTAACAACAATCCAAAAGAGAAAGAGAAAAACTTCAAGACATGGTGATTCTTTCCAGATGAATGATCTCACCAAATCGTTCATCTAGAAAGAACAGTCAGGTGTTAATGATACTTTCCAGATGAATAATCTAATTAGATCATTCATCTGGAAAGAATCACCAGATCTTAAAATCTGTTGACCTTGGGATTGTTGTAACGCAGATACGACCTTGTTGCATTCAACCATCGATTTTAAATCAATATCCGGAAACATGTTGAAACGTATGTTCGTCAAAAAGCATTATTGTTATGAAAATAGAGACCATATTATGATATTCCATAAGCATATTGCCATGAATTTTTAAAATGCTCTCTTGTCTTAATTAAACTAGTTTGTAATGCCCTAAGGTTTTTTGCATTTTCAGACAAAAATGAGGTATTTGTCAAATCGGGGATCACCAAATAGCTGTCATTACTCATTGTGTGAGGAAAAACTCTCCCGGGTCTTTATACCATAATCTTTTATTCTTGATTTTTTGATTACAGAATAAAAGAAAAACATGCTACTGTCTAATTTTACTACCCTTTAAAATAATGGGAAATGAAATTAAACAGATTGTCTGATTATTGTAATTGCTAACGATATCACGCTTCTGTATATGATTATTCAGTATTTAGAGAGGTTTGTAAATAAGTTAAATCGGGTTCATTGAAGTAGTAATGAATAATTCATTAAGATATTTATTATGCCCATATTTAGACCATTATGTTGTGGTTTCAATAAAACGAGCTATGAATAACACATCTATATATTTATATGAATTTATATAGTGAAGATTTCAAATTGATTAAGGCTACATGTCTTCGACTGAACATTCCGAAAAAAAAACGATTCAGAATAATACTATTTTTGTTCATGAAAACATAAATAGTTTCCTCGAACCATAGCTTTTGAATCGTGAAGTGAAATCTAAAACATAAACATTACAATGCCATATTTTTCTTTTGTTTACAAGAAAAATGTAATGTTTGCCTGGCCTTGATAGAATGCACGAAGATTTCACGAATGAAAGTAGTGCTCTGCCGTTGTTTTTTGCAGACAAAACAGGGCAAGCTTACAATATTATTGGTAATAGAATATGATGTATCAAGCCTACAATCTTTCAAAATTGAATCATCCCAACACGAGGTTTCGGCGAAAACAGTGTCTTTTCGAAGTAACCTGTAGGCGCTTTTTTGAACTTTGGAAGTGAAATCACTACTAAAGGTTCTTGTGTGATTATAGACTCTATTCGTTATGTTAGGATATTCTGACATGTGTAAGTAGTACAAAAATTGCAGTAAACATGACATTTTGCCGTCTCACTCGTGGCACTAAGAAAACAGACTGCCATTATCATGTATGATTATGCTGGAAGGGGGTTCGCTCTACATAATTAGCTATAATTTGGTCGCATTACTTTCCAAGAGCGATTCTAAATATTTGAATGTTCATGATATACTGTTTTTACTGAGCTTGTCGTTATCATTCCATTTCCGTCCGGTTTTTCAGGCAAAACAACGCGGGTTTGTTACATTATCATTCAAAATCAACACAGCATATTTATAAAATATTGTTTAAAATTCAATAAGAAGTATCAAGCCTACAATCTGTCAAAATTTGAAACCAGTCGAATTGTTCGAACATCATGAAATTATAGGGTTTCAGCGAAAAAGTGTCAACCTTTTCGAAGTAGTCTTTAGGCGTCAGTTTGACCTTTGACGTGAAATCACTGGTTTCCACTGCATTTGTGGGGACATTTCTGGTAAAGATTCATGTATATACTAGAGACTCTATTGAAAATGTATGCCAAAAATTGTGATATTCTGATAGGTGTAAGTAGGTAAAATCTTGCAGTAAAAATGACATTCAGCCGAGCGAGACGTTTTTAGGGACTGTAGCCTTAAAGCATGGTCTTTGCAAATAATTGAAAAGTGAAAAAGACAATGGCTGGTTTGGGATGGACGGTTACAAATGGTCAGTGTTCGCTAATACCTTTTTAACCCACGAATGTGCTTATGAAAAAGATTTATATCTCTTCACAAGCGTAAACACGCTTAATTGATACGTAAAGTGATATTACTAGACATTACACAGGTTTAGATGGAAGAACATGATGTGAGTATCAATTGTGACCTTCCAGCCCGTATGAGCAGTAAATGCCAGAAACTTCATTTTGCGCTACAGGTGAAAATACATGTCAAGGTCATAATTTGCCGAAATCGATTTTATGACAGATTCATAATCCTAGTGATTACTACAAAATACCAGCAAAGTTTCATTTCAAGAAAATGATAGGAAATGTGAAATAAATTGGTTATACGTTTTACTCCCTGACAAACTTTGACGGACCATAACTTGACTTCTGGAAATCGTGTGAAGTTCATTAAGGTGTCATTTCAATCATTAAAGCATGGTCTTTGCAAATAATTTTAAAAGTGAAAATGACAAAAGCTGGCATTTACTGCTGGTTTGGGCTGGACGGTCACAATTGGTTTCAAAGAGGCATCAAGTTAAATAAATAAAATGTATCAAGCATGGTAAATTTGATAAGAATTTTCAATTTCTGTTTCTATAGTATTGATTTGTCACATCTGCTGTTTCTTGAATCGTTACACACTCTCAGAAAAAAGAACCCGTTCGTCTAAAAGGTCCTAACAAGAACCTTTCATGGTTTTTTGATGGTTCCTTGTAGGACCTTTAAGAATGTAAGTAGGCCATCAAAGGCTAATGTACGTTCATTCTTCACATAATCTGCAAATGTACAGAAGAGAAGACAAAGTTAGTCCTCTAAAGTATTTACACATGTTTTTTCTTCATTATTTTTTTATGTTTTAGCAAGAACCTTTGAGGGTTCCCTCATCTTTGTTCAAAAAACGGTTCTTGAAGCTGAAGGGACCATTTTGGGGCTAAAGAACCCTTTTTGCACCTTTTTTTGTTCTACAAAAACCTGGTAAAAGATGATTGGGTTCCTTTTTTAATGAAACATGTGTAAATACTTTAGATGCACGGGTTCTCCAGGGGGATAGCCTTGATTCAAGGCATTTATTGTCTGTTTTCAGTTTATTCATATCCCATTCTAAAATTCCTAATATCCCTATATATATCTTGTCCTTAAATGACTTTTTGTATGCTTTAATATTTGTATCAAATTTACCACCTAGCACCTGTCCTAAAATATCACCCTGTCATAGTAGCCAAAATTTTGCAAATGTAGGGAAGAGACGACAAAGTTAGTCCTTTAAAGTATTATATTAACACATGTTTTTTCTTCATTATTTTTTCTGTTTTACCAAGAAACCTTTGAGGGTTCCCTGGTCTTTGTTCAAAAAAGGGTTCTTGAAGCTGAAACCATGTTTGGGCTCAAGAACCCTTTTCTACACCTTTTTTTGTTCTACAAAGATTCTGGTCAAAAAAGATTGGGTTTCTTTTTTAACGAAACAAAAACACGTTCAAATGCTTTAGACGAAGGGGTTCTTAATAATTCTTTTTTTTTTACGTTATTACGTGAAGACTTAAGATTAAGTAGGTTTTGATGGTCTACTTAAATTATTGAAAGGTCTTAATAATCCTTTTTTTTTTTTGATAATGTACTATTCTATTGCGGGCTAGGATAAATGTTTCGTACCATTTTTATCGGAAAGGTTACGACAATAATACAGTGAATTATAGCAAAGGCCTTGATTAATTAAACATGCGAAAAGAGCAAGGATAGTAAGCTATACATAACTTATATGGAGTACTTTATATCTGATTCACAGGTTGTTGCACCATGATCAAACAGTTCACATCTCATCAAGGCGTATATTTGTCCTCAAGATGGACACATCACAGTTTCATGACCATGATTTTCTCACCTTCTATAGATGACACTTCTTGGCTGCATCAAACAGGGGAGATATCAACTGAAGTAGTCCGGCAGACAAGACGTTAATGATCCTCTTAGCAGCCTTTAGGAGCTTATTAGTGTTGAAGTAGTCAGACAAGACGTTAAGGATCCTCTTAACAGCCTTTAGGAGCTTATTAATGTTGAAGTAGTGAGACAAGACGTTAAGGATCATCTTAGCAGCCTTTAGGAGCTTATTAGCGTTGAAGTAGTGAGACAAGACGCTTGAGAGCCTTTTAGGTGTGAAATGAATAGCAGCTCATTATTATTGTGATACTTTGAGTAAAATGAATGCAAGAACGTCTCTAGCAAAATCAGAGCAGTGACCAAATAAGTGTACCTTCGACAGATAGTTCAAATATATAACCAATAAACAAGGGAAAGCGTTTTTTGAATTTGCTGTATGAAAATTGAGATCATAATCCATAATCATATAGAAATAAATTTTGGAAATGGCATTTCAATAAACTACATGGATTAAAATCTCGGATAAATTCGAAAAAAAAAACAGACCAAATAAGAAACTTGTCGAAATGTCAACACTCATTTGTGAAAAGTGAACCTCTTGGGTGTTGACGAATCTATTACTCTTATTTGATTCTTTTTATTGAAAATTGAAGAAAAACAATATTAATTCTAATTTGAACTGTCAAGGAAAAAATGTTGTACAATTTTATTTCGTATTCTAGAGTGAAGATAAAAATATATAAATAATGAAATACGAAATCAGATGGTGTGTCTGATTATTGTAATTGTGAAAGGTATCACGCTTCTGTTCTGTATTCAAACGGTTTATAAATAATTAGAATTGTGGAAATGTGTGAAGTAGTTATGAATAATTCGTTACGATATAGGGTAGTTGTCATTATACTCACTTTTAGATCATTATACCCGGGCATTATACAGAAGTTGGTTTAAAACAGGAAACGAATAATTATTGATACATTTATATACACGTATGAACATAATGACGATTTCAGGTTTCATATTTGATTAAATTTGTATGAAAACATACGACCTCATATCAGTAACTTGATTATTGTTCCAAACTGTAAAACTGTCTTCTTATTATTATTATTCTTTCAAACTAAGCTGTTTTTCAGTAATAGCAATTGTTAGAATAAAATATAAACCAGATTCACTCCTGAAAATATTATATTATCATTCCATTTTAGTTTTTGTTAAATACATGGTCAGTGTACCCTTAATACATTTCTAAACCAAAAATGTGCTCATGCAAAAGACGAGATTTGTTCACAATATAACATTCATTTGATACGTTACATGATATTATTAACATGGTTAATGCACCCGATGCATCTCGGACATTACCAAGCTTCAGCATGTTCAGATGGACCCGAGATGGACGAACATGATGTGAATATCTATTAGCTTCCGAGATGTGATATCAAATTTACAAAAAAAAATATAATTTTGAAAGGTTTTCTGCTGTGTAAAATAATGGAAAGTTGGACTGCGCCTTGCATGGGACGTGGTACTGTAGTACACCCATTTGAAGGTGATTATTAAGTTATTAATTATTATCGTTACATAAAGATAAAAAAGTTATTATTATCGTATACAGCCCGACTGAGGATTATAATGTTGGCAAAGATATTCCCTTAAAATAATGGAAAAGGTATAATAAATTTGACAGTAAATAAGTCACAATTATAACAGCTCATAACTCAGAATGGATTTCGATTTTGAAAATGATTTATCTTATTACGTCAAGAGGTGCACAAATTTAGCTGTGCTGTTGCATTCCACATACTTTAAAATCTCAGTATAGTGCCCATATCAATTATTACGCCCTCAATTTCAACCGAGTTTGATGTTTTGGCAAATCTTTTTGTGTTTCATTAAACACATATATAAAATTTGACGCCGGTAAAGTGAATCAGAGACGCTGGTGTTGTGGCAATACTTCTT
>JXSR01S063212.1:58290-74003 GCA_000969725.1 Ophiothrix spiculata
AATAAATAACCATAACATTAGAAACCCCACGAAATATCGTTTGGCGATGGTTCCTTTACTGGCGTGTTTTCAGTAAAGGACGATTTTGAGCCAAAAGTGAACTTTTGTGTTAAACGACTGTTGTGTTAAAATAAAACACAAATGTATTCAAGTTTGCATACCTCTCGATAAGGTCATACACCACCAGATCACTCCACGTTTTGTGTAATGGTTTTATTTCCGGTATAAAAGTCCTCGATTTTTGCAGTACATGGGTCCAAACTTTGGTTCAAACTAAAGATCGAAGTCTGTATAATACTTTTGCAATCCCAAAATTCGAAATTTTAATCGTACCGAAAAGTTAGACCCTCGGAACGGTTAAATGGCGATATCGCGTTTTCGGGCCAAAACAACGGGTAAAAATAAGGCTCACTTCAGGCTCCCGTAGCGCGAAAACAAGATGGAAGACCCCATACATGGAAACATATATTAAAATTTGATCCAATCCATTATACCCAAAATATTGCCACAAAAGCCTCAAAACGAGCGCCAAAGACCAATGATTTTGCATGTATTTCAATGGGAATTTCAATTGGTGGTGTGCGTCCATAAACTTCTCAGATCCGCCATCTTGTCTCTCGCTTGTGACCGAATTTTCTATTTTTTACTGAATTTACAGCAAGACATTTGCACATCATTAAGGGCCCTGTCAACCCTTCGTTTTCTGAAATATTTTATGCTATGTAACTCAGCAACGGATGATTAAATCCAAATAAAAGTATATATTTCTAGAAGCGGATTTGCATACTGAACATGATGGTAAGGTCATTTTTGGACCAAAATGTTTCATTTTGGCCCTAGGTCCAAAAGTCATGTTTTTTGGCTCAAAATTTAACGGGAAAGCTAACTATTTTGCTTTGGTGAAATTTCGAACCATTTTACTTTTTAGAATCTAGAAAGCAAAATCTAGGAACGTTTTTTTCAAATTTTTGATTTTTTTCTTAGTTTTTGAGATTTTGTCAAAAATTGGTCCAAAAATGTGAAAAATCCCACCGCTGCCTCTAATTTTGGTGTCAGCAGTGGGATTTTGACCTATTTTTGGCAATATTTCAAAAATGAAGAAGAAAAAAATCAAAAATTTGAAAAAAGGCGTTCCTAGATAATGCTTTCTAGATTCTAAAAAGTAAAACAGGGTTCAAAATTTTACCAAAGCAAAGTGTAGTTGGGTACGATTTTTGGACCTTTTTTGGACCTAAGGGCCAAAAGTTTACATTTTGGTCCAAAACTGACCTGACCAGCGTGTTCAGTATGCAAATTCACTTCTAGAAATGTATACTTTATATGGATTTAATTATTCGTTGCTGAGTTACAGAGCAAAACCACTTTCTGAAAATGAAGGGTTGACAGGGCCTTTAAGTAATGAACAACTAAACTGCCCAGACAATTATGACACAACTAAAATGAACAGAATTCTTACCTTTTTCATGTTCAGGACAAAACAGGCGTTATCTTACCAGCCTCGCCTAGACTCGAATATCTTCGCAATAACAACAAATTTAAAATCGTCACGCCACCACGCGTGTGCCGTTTTATCGCTGCACAGACTACGCGTGTGACATGCACTGCGCCAGTTGCAGTTGTGCGATATTAAGCAAAGCACACGCAGATAAAAGTGCATCGGGTCATGACCCCGTCCTTCGCTCCAGGAAGAGGTCTAGAGATATATACCCAATGTCTATGGCCCGGTCTATGGCGCAACCCGATCGGTTTTGAAGGTAATTCTGTGGAGTTTTCTTGCCGTAAATTTGGGACAAATGTGAAATGATCAAGTATTCAATCTCCATGATTTAGTAAATAACCATCATTTAAAGTCTTTGCAACATAATCCTGTTCAAAGCGTTTGTTTTCATAAATGCAAATTTGAAAACGATATTTTAAAAAAAAATTACCTTTTTGGGATATTTAATTTTACTGCCAATGGAAATATACGGGTTAATCCCTGTTAATTTACTGACATTTTCCCGTAAATAATCCCGTAGTCGAAAAAAACCCGGGGATTTTGTGTTCAGTGCACTTCAAGGATCTTTTACGGAACAATGTCCGTAACGATGTTCCATAAAATTACATATTTCCCGTAACGAATTACCAACGCGTAAAATTACGGGAAAGGAAAAAAATGTTACGGAAAATTTGCTGCCGGAATTTTCCCGTAATTTTACGGATTTTTTTTCACAGTGTAGCCTTTCCCTATACTTTGTGTGGTAAACCGAGTGATTTTTAGAAAAAAATATGTACTTTTTGAAATGCCTGTATCTCAAAAACGAGCACGGTGACCTATATTTTTTTATTTTAGATTTGTTATCAGCACATTTTAATCTACTAAAGACTAAATGTTTAACAAAATCAATGGAGATTTTGAATCTCTGAGAAAACCCCTTAAGTGGTCCTTTTTTAAAACTTTATTCAAGAAATGTATTTGTACTTACACTTTACAAATTTGAGTCAACTATTATTGAAAAATTGGGAATAAGGTTTTCGAATTTTTGCCGACAACACAACAAACCGTTTTTTATTTTTTGACTGCCATTTCGAAACGTTTTTTTTCTTTGGTTTGATTCTTTTGAGGTATTTTATCTTTAAGAAGAGTTTCAACATACAAATCGCTTTTCTGATGTTGGTCCATTTAGACCCAACCCCTTTTGATCACTGACTGGCATGTGCAGGTTGAACTTCATTGTTCATAACTTTCAATTTATTTTTAGGACCAATGTGCAAAACGTATCATGAGCGCCATTGTGAAATTACATATGTTATTTGGTACAGAAAAACTTCAAATAACTCTTACATTTGCTCAATTAAGTCGCATCATTAAGGAAAAAAGCAATGTGCACGGTCATTGTGCAAAATTATTGACCCTTCATTATTAATGACGTCATAACTACGCAACGCCTCAACCGATTTTTCCATTTTTCAAATGTACAGAGAGGAAAAACCTAGTCTATCCGATGATATATACTAAATAACCTAATTTTACGGTTTATTTCAGTAACATAGTACTCGGCTCAAATTTAACATGTTAAGTCCACTTCTATTGAAATTGTGGCACAATTATGATTTTTCCCTCTTGTTGATTTAGGGACCACTTCAGAACTCAACTGGCGATTGACTGAACAATGGCTGAACCGCTTGTACCTGGCGATCAGCCACCGGTTGAGTCACAGAGTAACAGAGATGACACTCCGCTCAAAACCCCCCAAAACTTGACCCCAATCATAGCGTAGTATGTGGACAAAAACGAATATTCATGAGTTAGACTGCTCAAAAGACTCATCACTAAATAGTCAATGCATGTGTTAATAATTTATTCATGATGGTGTCTTACACATGAAGGATGAACAAAAGACGAGGACGCAGTTTAAATAATGCTGCACAGCGTGTACCCAATAAAGCGTAATACACATAAGGGCGATGTCAGGATTTATTTGAGTAGGATTATTCATACTGCGTCCGGGACTGCGTCCTCATTTTTGTGATTGGAGCCTCTAATCACACAATCAGCCAAGAAACGTTAACCAGCGACCACTGAGAAATGGTAATCAAATGAGCTATGCCGTATATGGGGATAAAGTGTCAGGGGCCTGGTTGAGTTTTTGAAGTGGCCCCTCATAGACTAACCAATCTATAAAAAAGTCAACACAAGGGTTTTGATCCATGACCTTCCAAACAACACATTCGAAATGTAGGAAAATATAAGCTTGTCAATATTAGTTAGTTTGCATAAAGCAAAATGGCTGCCATAACCAGGGATGGAATTTCAAAATTGGTCAAATCTTGTTCAAAACAACACTTAGTCTAACATTTTCCTCTCGTCACAAGGAAGTAGAAAAAGTATACTTTTACTTATGTCTGAAATATGGTTCTGGAGTTATAGCAAAAAATGTAAAAGGTCATATCAGAGGTCACGGATTTGGCCCTATATGAGAGTCCAAAATTTCAAAAGTGTCAAATTTTGTTCAATATGTTCCTCTGGATGAGCAGAGCTGGATGTTTATAGTTTTATCAAATACTTCAAATTTATGTCTGTTCCAGATATGTTATGTTTTCCCCGAAGTAGACGAGAATTGTACTACAATTGGCTGCTACGAATCTTCACTTCTTTCGTGTTTCATCTCTGTAAGACATAAGAAATCATATAGATTATTAGCTTTTAACCCTAGTTCTACAAATTCCATAAATCTAGTTTTTCTCCAATGTTTAGCAAAAATCGATGGAACACACACTGAAAATTGTGTTTCATCATTTGACAAATAATAATTTGTCATGAAAATGGTCTAGTATGACAAACTATAAATTGTCGTGTAATTCGACATACAAGTATTGAACGACGAATTATAATTAGTCATGAAAAACGGTCTAGTATGACGACTTTCTCATGACAATTAGTCATGCTGAAAAATTAGTTTGTCATGAGAAAAAAATAATTTGTCATGCACAAACATTAATTTGTCATGCAAGAATAATAATTTGTCACTTAATTTGTCAAGTGACATTAGTTTCTAACAGGTTTTATTTTCGGTAGACTACTGTCTAGTTCCATTTAGGTATGGCTCAATCCATGTGAAATCAACGAGACGAAACACTTAGGTTCTGCTTGCAGGTTTTGCAATGGCTGTCTGGTCTAGTCCATTCAGATGGACCTCGCAAAGAACGCAAAGCGTGCGCCTACGTCGCTTGCTTGTGAGGTCCATCTAGATGGACTAGTCTGGTCAAAATCTGATGATGAAGTATCGAGTAAGCTTTTAGAGTACGGGAATTCTGAGTCCAGTAATTTTGTTCTGCCCGACTCCAAATCCAATGGGATCTGGTCGGAATGTGATGATAGGCTAGGCACAAACCAAACCTTGAATTAAAGAGTTGTTCTATCCGAATCCAAAGCTGTGATGTCGCAAATTGTCCTCATGTGCAATCGACTCGAGAATAAAACGCCACGCCACTTCTTGAAGGTACGGAAACCCGTTATATACGATTTAGTTCGTCATGCAAATTTGTCAGCTCTCAGGTATGGTTAGTCGTAAAGAAGTTTGTCAACATAGCTTGTCATGCCTACACTAGTTTGTCGTGACCTTGGCTCATGACAATGTGCATATGTCAATTAACGAAAAGTACATTTGTCAATCGTTCAAACTCGTTCTTCACAGATTTGTAATTCGTACAGTTACAAAAATAGTTTGTCCTGCATTTGTTTTCGTTTGTCATGCGCCCGCAAATATCGTCAAGCGACGAATAAAGGGAAATTCACTTGCATGACTAGTTTATAACCCCTGTTTGACGACTTTTTCACCACGTTTGACGAAATAATGTTTTCAGTGCATGATAAACTCACCAATATTAGAATATTTCCATACTTACGCTAATTTTATAGAATTTGATAATAATTGACGCCGTATAATAATGCGCGTAACGTTATAAATCAAAAGATGACACTAACAGAAGGGACTAATACTTTCTAGAAGAAAAAGAAAAAGAATAATAATAGAAGATGATGAAGAAGAAAAACAAGAAGAAGGAGAAGGAGAAGGCAGAATGAAAGAAAATGAAAGAAAGGGAGGGAAGAAGAGATAAGGGAAAGGAGAAGAGAAAAAAGAAACAGACACTCTCTATACATGAAACATGAAGTAGCGAAATCTATGCACCAAATCTAGTGATTTGTGCTTTAAAATTTCAAATTTTCTTACTATTTAGGAGGCAGATTCCCCTAAGATATCCCCTATAACATGAAGCATCAAGTAGCAACATGTATGTACAAAATTGAGTGATTTGTGATTATCCCCCTAAGACACCCCCTTTCCATAAGATATATTGGTTACTCTATGTTTGTTGTCGGCAAATAATGTGGACTTGTCGGTAAAAAATAATTCTACACCCCCTAAAGTAAACGGCCTGGGAAAGCCGCTCACAATTAATAACAGTACTGCTTAATAACCCCTCAAATCCAGTACAGACATTAGAAAACCTCTTGTGTCTTGCCTGCCCCCCCCCCCACCCCAACCGGACGGTCAGATTTAGTTACGCCCCTGAGAAGAAGAAGATTGAGAAGAAGAAGAAGACGTTAAGAAAGAAAAGTAAATAAATGATGGACAAGGGCAGGAGAGGAGGATGAGAAGCAGAAGAAGAATATGATTATGATGAAAAAAGACAATGTTGAATACTTTGGGAAGTGGCATTATTGACATTATATCCTACTCACATTGTATTATCATTTCCCTCCATCTGAAATTCGAAAAGTTCAACGAATTCAGTCAAATCTGTTAGAAAATAAGCAAAGATAATTACATAACTTATTACACTTCTCAGGATCAGACGTTCAACTTGATGGCTCTCATTACTGTGTTGTAATTGATCTGTTGCAATTGGAACGATAGTCATCCGTAAAACATCAAATAATGCGTAGACAACAGTGTCTTTTGTAACTTTTTACCTACCGTATTGTTACTTTACATGTTTTTTCCCCGCAATATGTTTCAAGCAAGTTGAAATCCCGAAGAAAGCAGGGCACCTGTTAAGACATCTTAAGTGGACACCTAGGAATATAAAAAGCATTGTTGCCGAAATTCTAGATTCGTAGGAGAACGCTTTAACCCCCGTTGTTGCAACCCCAAGGTTATTCCACGCTGCATAAAAACGCAAAAGCAACCGACCCTAGGCTCATTCTCCGATAAACCGTGCAACTTTGGTTAGAGAAATGTTGAAATTTTGACTACTAACAACTCATGAAAAACATACAAAATCATAAACTCTTATGGCTTCTGAAGAAGAAAAAGTGCATGGGATATGTTTTAAAAATACTTGATTTTTAACCATTGTATTCCCTATACCTAATGTTCGTATCTGTTGGTTCGTATCTGTTAGAATCTTTTTTTAATTATTCATTATTGAGAAAATTAGTTTTCTTACAAACTTGATCTTTACACTAAATTAGAAGCTCTACACATACTACACTGTGGTGTATTATTTCGCTCATAGGGTACCGCGTTTTGCGAAAAGGCGACAAAATGTGTGGTTCGTATCTGTTGCGACGTGACAGTCACATAGGGGTTTTTTGATATTAATATCCTTGTAAATCATTACTGTAAATATATAATTCTATATAACATATATGTTATTCAAGACTGAAGTTTACTTGATAAATCTAATGCGGAATCATCCATCAACATATTGATTTTCACACTTTGTTATCGATTTTAGAATTTGGTTCGTATCTGTTTGCAATATTGGCGACATGATTTAAAAAGCTATTATGTCATATTAAATACTTAATATAATTAAACTTTATATGTCATTACTAATACCTATTACGGGCTATTAAAAAATATGCATTGCGTTTGAAATGCCCGAATATTTTAGGAACGGGGCCACATAAAACGTAAAAAGTATGGCTGGCGACATGGGGAAAAGTAACGATTTTGCATTTTCAGATTAATCGTTTTCTACTTTCCTGGCATGCTAAAATGTTTAGCTTCACACATGTTACTAATGTGACTTTTATGTATTAACTAGATCACTCAAATTATTTGTAATAGGCTTAACAACGCTAAACTAGTAACACGAACATGAGCGACACCAAAACGGCAAAGTTGCACGCTTTATCTGAGAATGAGCCCCTAGGCATTTGGTTAATCTCTTTTACATCCTTTGTGGTGAGGCCCTGGACAATTTTAAGGCAATATTTCGAAGAATATATGTCTGCTATGAAGCTGAAACCTCCAGGCATATAAAAATTACCATTTCCCTCCTTTATTAGCAAAAAACCCGATTAAAATTCGTTGTTTAGAACTTATATAGCAACATTTGAATATGGAGGCCATTTTTGCCCAAATCCCGATTTTCCGATCCGGACGAACTTTATGATGTCATAATTATGTAACGCCTTGATTGATAGCAAAGTTCATTGGGGTTTCCGTTCCAAAAAAATAGGGGGGGGGGGGGCAAAAGTAGCCTGGGTAAACGAGTGTTAATTCCGTTTTCAAAACGGGCGCCAAATTTGCCATATTTTATAGTCATAAAATAATATTTCAACCATGCATGTTAAAAATAACATTTGCTTGTCCAAGCATTACTATTTGGAATGTTCATGTAATGAGGGCGCTTCAAAGATGTAGGTTCCGATCTCATTCTCATCCCCCAGGGCTCAACTGGAAGAAGTATATTTTTTGATGTCAAATGAAAGCCCATATTTTCTGATTATGAATCCAAACTGTCACCTCCAAATACTCTCTTTTACCTCTCAAGAGAAAACAAGACATGAAGTAAGATTGAAACCTTGTTACAAGGCATTTCAGAGGTCAAGGTCAATCAGATAAAGTAAACTTTACACATCCTAATGTAGGAAGCTGCACCTTTGATACCAAAATGACTGCCGTAAAGGTGTCTGAGCAAGATGGTGTGGGGAAAGTAAGCCACCTTTATAGCTACCTTCAGAGGATCATACAGAACAGGAAAGGGCCTAATATGGATCCTTGAGGTGCGCCACAAGCAATATGTTTTAGGTCTGACTTATAACCATTGTATGATATATCACATTGCCTTTTATTATTTAAGTAACTTTTGAACCATTCAAGAACAACACCACGAAAGCCATAGTGCTCAAGTTTGAACAAAAGAATTTGATGATCAATAGTATCAAATGCCTTTGATAGGTCAAAAAATAAACCAAGTGTAGTTTCATTTTTTTCTACAGAAGAATTTACTTTGTCTACAAGTTGGGCTATTGCCATACAAGTTGAGTGTTTAGGGCGAAAGCCAAATTGTTTGTCGTTCAAAATATTATTAGTTTCAAGGTTATCAAGGCAACGATTAAATATAAGTCTTTCAAGAATTTTTGAGAAACATGGCAGCAAGGAGACTGGTCGGTAGTTAGAAAATACAGAAGCATCAGTTGTTTTGTAAATAGGGATGACTTTTGCAACCTTCATATTATTTGGTACAGTACCAGAAAAGAGAGATAGGTTGAATATTCTGGTAAGTGGCTTAGCAATTAAATTTGCTACTTTTTTAATAAAGAAATTGCCTATATTATCTTGACCGGCGCTTTTATTGCGATTGAATTTGTCAATTATTTTCTTTTTTCTTCTAGTTCAACAATGGGCTTCGTGTACATGCTGTTGAAAGGTGTATCTTCTAGGTAATCATAGTAGTTTTTACCAGTATTATTTATAGTCGATGCAAGATTAGGGCCTACATTCACAAAGAAGTCATTGAAATGGTTAGCTACATCATGAGAGTTGCCGATAGTTTCACCTAAGTCATTTACAAATTCGGTTTGGGTTTGTAGTTTTTTACCCTTTCCAATTATAGAATTTATTTCCTTCCATGTATTTTTCATATTGCCTCTACACTTACGAATTAGAGTGTACAGGGTAGCTGCGATTACACTGTTTCTTCGTGTGTTGATAAGGCATATTAAAGGATTTGCTAGAAAGGTGCTAACCCTGGGAATATATGCTTGATATGTTAATGTTGATATGGGCGGTTACATACCATTTGCTCGTCAATACTCAGACCTGTTGAAGTTACCATTATTTGGTGTTCTTATAATGTTATTAGGCTTGAATTTGAAAGTATGCGAGCACGCTCTGTAATAGTGGTGCCATGGGAGAATCTGAATATGATTTTTTTTTTATAAACGAGGGATTTTGTTGTAACGACGCTATTTTGTGCCGTAACAATCCCTTCTCTTTTATTTTACCTCTACTTTTTCCTTTTTGGTTTCTTTCTCGTTTACCCTACTTTTTCTTGTCACTCTTTCTCTTCTACACCTTATCTTAATATCCTTTCTATTTTTTCTCTATTTCGTCTTGTCTCCTCTTTTCCACACTTTATTCTTGTCCTGTCTTTAAAATATAAATGCATACAAATATCTGAAAATGCTTTCAAATCACTAAAAAGCATTTCCATGTCTATATCCAAATCATAGTGTCACATTTTACCTTGTAGTTGACTTTTATAGACATTGTTAGATAATTTTTCTAGTATATAGTTGTAGAGGGGAGCTCATGGAATTCGGGTTTTCTTGTAATGATTGTGTAAATGTAGCCACTATATGTACTATATATATGTACTCTAACAATTATCTAACAATGTCTAAATAAGTCAACTACTAAGGTCAAATGTGACACTATGATTAGATATTGACATGAAAATGCTATTTTAGTGATGTGAACATGTGAAAGCATTTTCAGAGATTTGTATGTATTTATATTTTATAAGTATAATTAGCAGAATGGAGCTATTGGAGTTGGGGTTATCTTCACTGGCGTATTCAAATGCAAAATGCATGCGCATCTCTGTGAACCACATTGCAGTATACTATGGTTACACAGACGTCAGATCCGGATTTGCCGAACATGCGAACGTGTAAGCTATCTATGGAGATGCGGATCTCAGATCTTGATCTCGAAGATGCGCATGCATATTGAACTGCGCTCTGCGTAAATTGCCCCTATGAGTAAACACTCTTTCATATGGCGACAGCAAGACGTTCGTAAATGTTCTTAACGTCGTAAGGTTCTTGTGACCATATCTTTAACATGATACACCAAACCTACATGTTTAACAAAATTTGACCAGATAAACATCAACAATCATGAGTTTTGCCTCTTTAACTGTTAGCTTAACTTCATACTATGGAATTTTGGGTATCGCAATGCATCACTCCAGGAAAGTCGAGCTTCTGACTCTGTTAGCAGAATCAAAGGTGACTCTTCATTCAACACATAGGTGATTCTATTTTATCATGACGGGTACTGACTCTATCAGGGAGTCACGGTGACCCTTTTGCGATGTCAATGCTAATATTACGTGACTCCTGAGGTAGAGTTAAGGGTTTACAGTGACCCTTTTGTGGAGTCAATGCTAATTTTATGTGACTCCTGAGGTAGATAGAGTAGAGGGTTCCTGACTCTACCTAAGGGGTCAGACGACTCCTATTTAGCTCTCGGTGCATACCAATCCTTACAGGCAATATAAACTCGTGGTTATAGAGTCGATAATGATGGAATGATTTTGCAAATAAAACAAATTTACTTGAACTTACTTGCTGGTAGCGTGGTTGTCCCCGGGGGAACGGTGGTTGTGGTTTGTGCGGCTGTCGTCGTCGGTGGCCCTGATGTTGTTTCGCCTCCGTCTCCTCCAAACTGGCATTGAATTTTTAAGATTAGGACACTTAAACAAATGAAGATTACAAGTTCCTTCATACTGACTCGATGATAGTGTTACGATGAAGACCTGAATTGGTTACGACTCGCTAAAAAGTATGCCTTTACAATTATGTAACAACAATTATCCAAAAGCTGGTATTATTGAATTAGGACACAATCTGTTATCTAAAAGGACGTACAATGGCGTTATCATGGTCATTGCCCGATTTGAATCCAGGATATCACGGAATTAAGGATTACGGACCAGGTGTAATTGTGGTTTCACAGGTTACAGAAAAGGATATAAACTCTCCTCATGTTACTAAATTATCAAGTAACGTTGATGCCAGTAATATCAATGACAGCTACTCGTCGCTATGGTTTGACATAACACAACACCACTCTGCCAGGTTATTATTAACTATTTGTACTTTTGTCGCAGTGTTTTATGCTATATATTATTCCATTTTGCACAGTCATGTTAAAGCAAATGTCTGCTTTGTTCCCGAATATATGAAATTTGTGATTTTCAAATGTTTTATATTTTATAAACAAAATCGAATCACAAAAAATATTTAAACTTGGTAGAACCTTTATTTTATTTATTTGTGTATAATAAAGTGAACCAATAATGTCACTTTTTAAAGTTTTTTCACATTACCTTCTGTTTTAAACATTTTATATTCTCTCTTTGTAAAATTAAACCCTAAGATGAAACACAATACTTTCACCAAATTCACCAGGTATACACTTATAAATATTCATTTCAGACATCTCATTTCAGAGATAATAATATGTTATATTTAGTAATAATGCCGATTACATTCAATCACCCAAGAACATTCGCTATTCAGTATCGAAGTGATTACGTAACTCACCCAGTTACTGGATCACGCACATTACCTAACAACAGTTAATGCAACACCTTTGTGTGGTGATCAGTTCGATCATAGTTCCACACCAGAAAGCGTGATCCAGTTGTCTGGATGATAATCGGATTAAACGTAACACTTCGATACTGAATAGACATCCGTTCCCATTTAAACGACCGCTTAGATTGAAGATTGGCCTTTAATACATTAGTTTGAAGTACATGCCAACGCAAATCGATATTAACTCAGTGGGGATTGTAAAATTGCGAATGTCTCCCAACTGAGCGAATGTGTTTTGACGTGCGGCCTTTTAAATAGTTAACTGTTTTATTTTAGATATGATATTATAAAACGATAAAACAAATGAAGGTATCTGAAAGACACAAATCTCTATCACCTATTCCAAAATACAAACAATACCTACAACACAACTTAAACCAAAGCATATTTATTAAAATTGGACAGGTTTGATATTACAAGTATTCCTTTGGATTTAGCTGTAGTTTTTAAAACTTTATCCGTCGTCTTGACAGACTAATTTGACTTCTTGTTTGCAAAGCATGCCTCGACAAATGGCTACCATTGCTGATTCAAGGTACTGTCATCGCTATCTTCATTTCTTCTTTTGAGTTTCATCTCTGTATTTAAAGACAAGCATTGAAGAAAAAATATTATTAGACTCTTGGCTGGTTTAATTATACAGTATTGCACTCTCAAAAGCCCTTGAATTTGGAAAGCGACATTTATCAACTATAAAACTAACTAACTAGCTATTTAGCTAACTAACTAGCTATTTAGCTAACTAACTAGCTATTTAGCTGACTAACTAGCTAGCTAGCTAACTAACTAACTAACTAACTAACTAACTAACTAACTAACTAACTAACTAACTAACTAACTAACTAACTAACTAACTAGCTATTTAGCTGACTAACTAGCTAGCTAGCTAACTAACTAACTAACTAACTAACTAACTAACTAACTAACTAACTAACTAACTAACTAACTAACTAACTAACTAACTAACTAACTAACTAACTAACTAACTAACTAACTAACTAACTAACTAACTAACTAACTAACTAACTAACTAACTAACTAACTAACTAACTAACCAACTAACTAACTAAGGCTTGGCGTCCAAAGACATTCGCTCGCCCGAGTAACATTCGCTCACCCTAGTAAGAAAACTTCGCTCCAATGAGAACCGACATTCACTTAACAAATTTCACGACACTGGCTACGCTTATCAGATTGAATTTGAACAGATATCGCTCCAAATATTCTTAGGTTTGTTTATTCAATAATCATGGCACTGCAACATGTGAGAGTGACATTCGCTTTCATCGATTGAAGCAATGTTCGCGACTTAGGAGCGACATTCAGTGCGAATATCAAGAGCGAATGTCACTCTACCGAGCGAATGTCTTTGGACGCCAAGCCTAACTAAATAACTAACCAAGTAAGTAAGTAACTTGCTAACTGACTAACTGACTAACTGACTAACTAACTAACTAACTTACTATTTCAAAACTTAAATTTAATTTAAACAAGTAGACTCTATCCACCACGCCTACTCACATGCTATTGTCATTTCCCTCCATTGTAAATTCATAAAGTTCAAGTTGTGCAGTCAAATCTGAAGGAAAATAAGAAAGTGGTTTGTTGATAAGGATCATTGATAATCGCCTTTGCCATACCAAAGTCTCCCATTAGAGACATGTGGCGTCATGATTTTTTTTAATGGACAATAGATCATACAATTGCCAGAAATTACTTTACAAAGAGCAAAACAATGCAACCAAAACACAATAGTTTTGGTATAAATATATACCACGTGTATCAAAAAAAAATTGTGCACGGATTTAAAACTGATTTTGACCTTGATAAAAGCACCAAATCATAATTTTCTTGTTATTGCAGTAAAGCAAATTTAATAAGCTTTCAAATGCAAAAAAAATTATAGAAATCGGATGAAAAATAAAAAAGATATGACCAAATTTGTGAGTACTTTTAGCTTTTATCATAATGCCATATCCCGTAATTGTGATATGTAATATCTTGCTTAACTGTGTAAATCCCATTGGAATGGAAGAAAAAGAGACGTACTTACAAAATTGGTCATATCTTTTTTATTTTTCATCCGATTTCCATTATTTTTTTGCATTTGAAAGCTTATTAAATTTGCTTTACTGCAATAACAAGAAAATTATGATTTGGTGCTTTTATCAAGGTCAAAATCAGTTTTAATCCGTGCACAATTTGTTTTGATACACGTGGTATATTTTACGCACAATGCTTGTAAGCACAAAAATGGCAAAATGAAAAGACCATGACCTTTTTTTGTTTTGAAAGACAAGTATCTTTTCTTGCTTCTTTAAATATATTGCTGGGCATTAATTGTAGCAGTTCTTTCTCCTAGAATAAATGTATTACTCAAATTCAATTATAAGTGAACAAGTTCAAATCTTCCCAAGAAGTATACGATGTTGCTAAACTAAAAAAGTTAAACAATAATTGTTACGGGTCATTAGCATATGGTCATAAGGTCTAGCATTTCACAATTTCATCAATTTTGAAGAGGTGCTTGTGCCAAAATCTCAAGTTGGGGCTTAAAATGACTTAAATAAGCAGGAAAAAGTATGTTTAGTACACTTTTTTCAGACAACCTTCTGCGCCAATTTTCCAAGCTCTTCTGCGCCAATTTTCCAAGCTCCTGTGCCCATAGCGCGCCATACGGTCTAAGCAGGAACACTTAACGAGTAACTAGTAGGATTTGCTACCCTGTGGTAGCTTGTCCTCTTTGATAAGGATTACTTTTGTAATTTTCGATTTATATAAAGACCGAAAAAAAAAACCCGGTGTGTTAGCCTTTGTCACACAATGTCATCACGAAACGTACGAATAACGTACACATTACATACAGTGGTTTGGTAATCGATATACATGTATTTCAATGAACGAAACAGTGAACATTATTCGTATGTTTTGGATCTATGACGGAGCCCTGAAGTATTAAGTCTCGTGAGCATGTTAGGATGGACATTTTTCAAAAACGTAATGCTGTTAACTTCTTTTGCAATGACAATTAATCAATATCAAAACCACATACATGTTGTGATTACAAATGAAAATGAAAGAAACATAATTTAAGATTAACGCACAAGCTATGCTGGAATCTCCTATACTCAAAATTATGAATTCTAATCTGCAATTATACGACAATCAAAACAACTATTGCTAATTGTCGAAATTGTCACAATAATTGTGACTGTCCATCCCAAACCAGCCGTAAATACCACCTCCTATTATTCTCACCTTTTAAAATATTTAGGTCATGCTTTAAGGATTAAATTGACACCTTAACAGACTTCGCATGATTTCCAGAAGTCAAGTTATTGTCCGTCAAGGGTTAATGTCAGGGAGTAAAACGTAAAACTGAGTTCAAAGATTAGTAAGCCCTATATTTTCTGTTGATTTCAAAAAAATGCAGATTTATTTCACACTTCCTATCATTTTCTTGAAATGAACCTTTGCTGGTATTTTGTATTGTGAATCTGTCAAAAAATCAATTTCAGCAAATCACGATCTTGACATACATTGTCACCTGTAGCGCAAAATGAAGTTTCTGGCATTTATGACTCATACGGGCTGGGCAGCCACAATT
>JXSR01S063223.1:12665-23416 GCA_000969725.1 Ophiothrix spiculata
AGAAAAATATGGGCTTTCATTTGGCATCAAAAAATATACTACTTCCGGTTGAGCCCTGGGGGATGAGAATGTGATCGGAACCTACACCTTTAATAGGGCCATGCGTCATGAACTTGCCCACTAAAAAGGGTGGCGATGTTACATTTTCCCAGACCTACAGGCAAAATGTGATGTAATTTTAAAACCACATATGGTCATTTTCACAATCAATGGTGTAACTTCTGTATCATTTGGCCCAAAATTTTAAACATCATATATATTGATGATTTTGATATATTTGTATAGAAAAATGGTTAGATTTTTGAAAATTAAACATTTCAAAGCTTAAACTGCAGGTTTTGAAGGGATAATATATGGTTTACAGTAAAAAATAAGAAAATTTCAGCAAAAAATGAATTTTTAAAATATGATTCATTTGAAACTAAAATAAACACAAATATCATAGTTATAGACTTCAAAATGTCCATAAGTACATACTATTAATAAATTAGAATATTTTTTTTACTAGAATCCAATACTTTTGAAAATATTTGGATTTGAATGGCTAATTTGGGGGTAAAATTCAAAAATGAGGGAGTGTTTTAGCACACAGGTCTATGTATGTAAATCTGGTAAAATTATACACAATAAGATATTTACAAAATGAACACCTTACCTACAGCATACCTTAGAAGTGCTATTTGCTCACACCAGGTAAATGGTATTTTCAAAATTCAAGGCCTTGACTGAGTCGGTGCAAGTTCTAAAAAAAAACCGGATATATAGACTGGCCATCTTCAGCAAGTCAGGGGTACAGTTTGTCAAATGTGCTACTTCATTAGGCCAAAAAAAAAAATTCTTTGGTTGCCCTCCACCGACCGACCCTATTTTTCAGCCCGACCCAAACTTACCGAAAACTACAACAAAAATTTTTTATATTTTTGCTTTTTTCGATATTCAACCCTCAAAATGTTTAGGATGTTCCAAATCACTACAAGAAGTATTTGATTGTTTTGATTTGGATGTCGCGGGGGGAATTGTGAAGGCTGGAGCGGCCGATCGGCCTAGCAGTCCGTGGAAGAGTATTAAAAAAAATTTTTTTTTAAAAAAACCCGACCGACCGACCCTCTCTGAAAAAAGCTGTGGAGGGCAACCAAAGAATTTTTTTTGTTTGGCCTTATGTCACTGAACAGTCGAAATTACCAATATATACATGTAGGCCTTACTCACGAGTCACAAACTGCACATCATGTTCTGAAGAAAATCCTGTGCAGGGTAAATTTTAAGGATTCTGAAGGGCACCAAATTTCAAGGCAATTTTGAAAGGATACACTGTTTTAGAAGGCAATTACATGTTAAAGAATAGCATTTAGGCATTGCTAAGTAATAGGGCATCAAGGCAACTGGTAGGGGCACTGACGGCAAGTGCCTTCGGTTAAAATTTACCTTGGTCCTGTGTATTTATCAGGCATGAGAATGTTCAGGTTTTTACCTGAATTCAGGTTTTTCCTGTTCAAAAATCCCTAATTTCTTTGAATTTTAGCCTATTTTTGCTCTTTTGTCATTATTTTCAGGTTTGTTTTTCTGGATGTGTGTTCTCATACCTGATTTATAGATCCAAATTTTGAGTTCGATAAAATGACAGTAAAGTGAAAACATTAGCTCAAATTATGAAAACACAACTATATCGTGTTTACAAACACAATAATCCACATTAATTTTTTTCTTGTCACATGATGTTACTATCTCCGATTGTATTTGAATTTTTTTCTCATTGATTTTGGCTTTTCTGAAATCATTATGAAATATATAAATAGGCCTACTTAATCTTGGTTTGATTTATTAAAAAAAATTATATTAGGCCAAGTAAAAATAATTGTTTGTTTCCGGTAACATGCTTTGAAAACATTGAGAAGGAAGGAAGGGAACAAATTTTATTTTAGCAAAAAATTTTATGCTTTCAAAATATTGGGATGGAAGGAAGGGAAAATATTTTATTTTTTCCAAAAATTATATTGCTTACTAAAACATCTATACTTTTCAACAAAACTTTTGGATAACAGATATGACTAGCTCTGTTGAAAACATTAATTATAAGTTGCTTTTAGAAGACTCTGATCTCACTGAATACAGACGATGGGTGGACGTCATCAGTGCTCAAAATAATTGCACTGAGGAGGCCATTCCGGGATCGAGGCCATATCTCGACATGTATCGAGGGAAAACTGAGGCGGTGAAAAAATATTTTATTTTTTCAGAAAAATGATAAAATTTGCATTTTTTGGGAAGGAAGGGTTACCAGAAACAAACATATTATTTTATTTGGCCTTAAAACATTCTTTATAAATTTGGGTTTATTATAATTTTTAGTGAACTACATTTTGAGCCAACGAACACAAGAAGAATGGCCTGGGTTTCCAAAGTTACGATGCCTCGTTTTTTGGTAGCATAGTTGGGTAGAGATTGTTATAACAACAATTTGGTCGGGCATACCCCTGTACTCATATCTGTAGGCCCCTCATCCGCCCATTGTCTAAGGGTGGTGACTGTCTAGGGCCATATATGTTTTTGAGGCCAAAGAATCCATTTGTACAAGTTTCAGAGGTGGTATTCAAGATATCCAACAATGCATTATTCTGATACACTGATATATAATAGGCAATAATGGTTTTCTGGACAAGGGGCTATTAGGAATTTGAGAATTCCATTGAATAGTACTCATTCATATCTTTCTAGGGATGTGTTTCTTTTCACAATAGCCCAGTGTTTACCCACATTGCTGACACCTCAAAAACCTCAGTAACCTGTACATAAGTATAGGAGTTGAATTGGATTTGCAGGCATATTGTACAATCAGTGTATCAGAATAATGCATTGTGGGATATCCTGAAAACCACCTCTGTACAAGTTTCATCAACATCAGCCCTGTTTGCGAAAATTGGATTTTTTAGGACAAATTAGGCTATGACTTTCCGGTTGCAATCAGTTAGACATCATATCATACTATAGATCATTGAGAGTACATGTAGGCCTATATGTGCTAAGCATAGAATTAGCCATTTTACTAAAATGGCTAATTTTATAAAAATATCCAATTCTGTCAAAAATTGTGGGGGGAAAATGGATTCCTTTGACCTCAAAAGCATTTATGAGTATTTACCCCTACATTGCTAAATATGGTAGAGAATTCCAATAGTAGACAAACCTCTCATTTTCAGACAAAAAAAATGTTGTATTTTTTGATCAAGGAATCGATTTATTCACATTTTGTTTTTGGGAGTGTGTGTGGCCGGTTTTGTAATCCATAGGTTGTGAGTTGAACCCTGCCCCGGTCAACGTGTTGTACCCTTGGCCTTAGGCAAGGCACTTTATCCTCATTGCCTGTGTGGGGGTGGATGATTTGAAGTTGTTTCAGTGTTGCAATATTAGGTGCAGCCTACAAATTGCATCAAATTCTAGTAATTTGACCTGCGGGTCACGATTAGAGTTTGAAATTGGTAGACCATTAACATTATTCATATTTTTCCCCCCCCCCCCCCCCCGACCCTCTGTTCAAAGTTGTTGTTTTTTTGGTCCACACTGTCTCTTTTGTTTTAATGAAAAAGGTGTCAAAATGGTCAGATCATACTGTACTCCCTACCCCAACCCTGTATAACCCACCACTTGCCAACTGCTACTGAATATGATCATTGCATTGTCATTTTTTCTCTTTGTTCATAGTTTCAGTAACCATAAAGGAAGTGAAACATCACTTTTTTACCCTTGTATAACCCACCATTTGCCAACTACTACTGAATATGATCATTGCATTGTCACTTTTTCTCTTCATAGTTTCAGTAACCATAAAGGAAGCAAATTAAAACTGTACCATGGCACAATCAACCAGCAAAAAGCACAGGGAGTTTGTCGCGGAACCTATGGGTGATAAAGAAGTTACCTGCCTTGCTGGTATTGGAGAAACTTATGGAGGGAGGCTCAGAGAAGCAGGATTTGAAAAGGTATTTTCACAACCATATCATTACATTTTGATACTTGAACAGAGCCTCATTTCATTACAACAAAAAAAAGATTTGTTAATTGCATACATGATACACGTTATACTAATTGGTCGTATAGCCAAACATATTCGCTAGTGTGATACACGTTCCGTGACATTTCCGTCACATATGTTGTTCCATCCAGGAAAGACATTTAATCACCAAGTTCATTGTGCTCACTCCTACTAGTACTAGGACTACATGCACTATGATTGATGTACATGTATAGTATATATAAGTGCATAGAGCTATGCGCTGGTCTCTCTCTTTTTTTATCGAGAGTAATCCAGCGATCGACCCCCGTCCGGGTTGCTATAATTTCCTGTTGCGTTGCTGAATTTAAAATGTTTTATTTCAACAGATTGTCAGACTTATTACCTTATGGTTAAAACGGGTAGGGTTGTACAAGAAACAGGGGTGTGAGAGTTCCTATTTTCAGCTGATTTCCTCGTTTTTGAAAATGTTCATGTGCTAAAGTTTTAGCTTTTTCATTCATTTTCAGTCCATTTTTGACCTTTTACCCAACTTTACGACGCTTTTCCTTGTTTTTGTCAACTGGCCTCTCACACCCCTGTAGAAACTTGGCACTTCACAAACTTAAAGCAATACTGTAAGATTTTGATCAAAAATGGTTTATAGTAAAGTAAAAACATCATAAAATGGAGGAATGTGACTATCTATTATTAGCTAGGAAAGGGAGAAATGTGTGTGCTTTCTTGATTGAAAATTCAAAGACACCAGATGTAGTACTCCAGCATTATGCTACCGAAGACTCAAGATGAGCATTTAGTTGGATGCAGCAGTACAGACTTGTATGTAAAAAACCAGTCATGTAGTTACTGCAGCCAAAAAATATACAGAGCGAATTATTCACCGTGTTCACTTGAGAAATTCATTTTAAGCTCAATTATGGATTGAGCATCCATTTAGATTTAACATTTTCCATAATTGAACATTTTAGTTTTATTGTGCGCGTTAGTTTCCCTCAAAATTAGAAGAAAAAAAATTTAAACCTTTTTTAATTCTTTCACAAAAACTGTGAAAAAAACAAATAACAACAATGGTTAATTTAATTTATTTGGTCTTTATTCTGTTTTTGAGTTCAAAAAGGCCATTATGAAAATATTTGAGGGGGAACATATGGAACTCTTGTAGAATAGCACTCAGGACTTCTGTCACACAAGAAAAAAAATCTGAAAAAAACAAAACTTACAAAAAAATTGTATTTCGCATTAGTTTTTCAAGAGTAGGAGAGCTTTGTATTTAGCTTAGTGGAAGTTTACTCAAAATTGATTGTTTTATTTTTCCAATTGTTTTTCCAGGCCTATGTGGTACTAGGACAGTTTCTGGTGTTGAAAAAGGACAGAGAGATGTTTGTTGAATGGTTAAAAGACACAGTGAAAGCTTCAGACAAATACGCCAATGATTGCTATACCTGTTTGAAAGAATGGTGTGATTCTTTCTTGTAAAGATGGACTGGACTTGGTAACAGGAACTGTATTTATTTCACAATAATGTACAAATCACTCGTTTAGTAATCCTGTGATTGCCAAGTGCAGGGAATTTATGAACAGCTGTGTTTAACCAAAAACAACACCAAAGTTCAGCGATTGATGAGCAGGAGGAAATCCTGTGGAAGCATTTTCGATTTTGGTGATTTTACTGACTCATGACTTGCAAACATATATTCAGATAAGGTGTAATCTAATTCCACCATAAGCTATTATCATTTTTTTAATATAACATACATTGCAAATGACCATCTTTAATTGTAAGATAAATCAATTCCCAGTGAATTGAAGATTACATCTGAAGCACAACAGGAACAATATTAAATATTATGAAAATTTTTCTTTTTACACAAACACACAGGTCAACGTTGAATGGATGAAAAAACAATTAAAGAAATGGTGCTTTGTTGAAAAGGCTGTAAACCAGGGGTAGCGCTGAGATGTGAAATCTTGGGGTCCAATCACAACGTTGCTATATGCAAGAAACAGTTCAAATAATAGGATTTCCAAACAAAATAGTCCATTTTGGGATAAATTTGTACCCTTTGGGTAGACACATTCAAATTTGAGGGATCTGACTGCCAAAAACGTGGTCTTTGGACCCCTGGACCCCTTGTAGCGCTATCCCTGCTGTAAACAGTACAATGTATCTTAACTTTATGAATTATGTTGCACAACTTGAAAGCTTATAATCATCATACATACTGTATCTTCCAATGTGAATAAAATGAAATTATCTTATTTGTCAACATTACATTGCTTAAATATGGGTATTTAAAATTCAGACCCCTCTGAATTTTTTTCGGCTCACATTTTTTGGCCGATTTCAATGAAAAAGGTGTCAAAATGCTCATACTGCATCAAATGGATGTATTATAATGATTTGAAACATCATTGATTGATTACCTTTTTATCCATGTACCAAATTATCTGAGATGATTTTGAAGTATCAGCTATTCAATGGAGACAATTTGCTATATTATGAATGAGTATTATTTGTCCCATGGAATTGCATACAACATTGAACAACAATTGGAAATGGATGAAGTGTACTTCATGGAAATACCCCAAAGGGGGGACTATGAGGATGATCTGTTACAGCATTTTCTAATAAGCTTTACAATGACATACTTGTTAAAATTGATCAAGGCAATCAAATTTTACAACAGAAAATCTGATGGATATTCTTATTAAATACCCTATTCACTCGTCTAATTCAACTATTTTCCATCTGACATTCTCCTAAATTAACAAAATCCCCAATTCCAAAAGTTTGACAAATAGTCATATTCTATGACCGACACTTCATTTATATTATTTTAACAAATTTTGGCATGCTAGTACGAAAGCGCTCAACTATAACATGATCTAAATTCAGAAAATGAGTAGTTGAATTGGACGAGTGGATAGGGTATTTCTTTAATTTTGCTAAATACTTTCACTAGTTTCTGTAAAAAATGTTCTGTCGCAAAGTCCTGTTTTTCGGGGTGAGCCATCACATATGATGTGGTCAAAAGTAGGTCACAAACTAGTTACAAACAAAGTCTGTGGGTGATACTTTTTGACTAATTGTAATAAAACTCATACGGTAATTAAGGAATTCTGTCATATGAACATCTTAGAATTTATAGATCTAAACAATTATCATCATTGAATTTTTTTTTCATTGTTAAAATTAGAAAATAAAGGGTAAATTTATAGTCTGCTCCTAACTAATACAAAATTTTCGCTACCAAACATTTAGAGAATAAAAGATAAGATTTATTGTTTTGCCTGTCATCTATCGTCTCATAATGGATGGGCGTACATTATTTTTTCGTAATGGGCACCCCGTTCTTAGTCACAAATTTGAGTCATTTATAAACCAAAAACCATGTAAATTATTGCCAAAAACTATATAATCATTATCATTGGAAAAACGTACACCCCTATTCAAACATGAAATATTCCAAACCCAGTAAAGCTGTTCGCGCCGGATGTGTGCGTATACCTGCATCGCGCCGTGATTTTGAACGCACTGCGTGTCTCGCAAAACGTCATCTATCGTCTCATAATGGATGGCTAAAATTCCTTATTAGGAAGTAAAATCGCACTCAGTGACTAAGAATTTGTGTTGTTGGTTTTTAGAAACCTTTCTTGATTTCAAATATCGTTTGAGTTACATATCAATTTTGGGTTTAGACACCGTTCAATTGGTTTACACGCCCTTTTGGGTATTTTAGACACGCTTTTCATTGTTAAAGACACCTTTATCAATTTTACACCTGATCAATTTTACATCTTTCTCTCGTTGACACCTTTTTGACATGTATGGCCGCCCACAATTTGAAATCACAACAAAATGTTTGATACATGTAGGGAAATTATATTTTTTAGGCTGACTATAAATTGACCCAAAATTAAAACTGCAAAAGTATGCACATGTGCCCATTTCAAACATACTTTTTCGTTATGCTTGCTCATTTTCAATTGATTTGAACAATACACAGTGACATTGGGCCTGTGACAAACTGATTCCTAGACTTTCAGTTCAAATCCACTCAACAAGCAATAATGTATGTATGTAAATAGTGTATTTGTACTAGCTCCATATTTGGATTTGCCCTCACTGCAAATCTCTGTTTTAATCTGTCAAAAACTGTAGAATCGACACTTCTTTCTCAGTTTTCAGTTTGTTAATAAAACATACGTGGATGATATCCCAAACTGGGCCGTGCATTGTAAACTTGGTACCCCAATGGAGTGGTGGTGTGACATTTTGCTGAACAAACTTACACTAAGAAGTGTTATTTTAGCAGGGTTGGCCGATTTAAATCAGGCTGATTTTAATTGTGATTAAAATTGAAAAAATCTGATTTAAATCGATTTTTATGATTTAAATCATGATTTATTTTTTTTAAATGTGATTTTTGCCAACCTTGTATTTTAGAAAGGAAAGCAAACACCCACTTTTTTTATTTTGGTCTCAGTTTAGTTCATCTTTAATTTGACACAAAAATGGAAGTTCTTAGGTTGATGCTAACTAAACAAACTTACAGGGTGATGATTATGAGGATACGGATCTTAGGATATGGTTGCCATAGAGAGTGTACATTTTGGGAAAATAATGACATGGTGCATTTTACAAGTTTAAGCAATGGCTCACGCACACGCGTTCATAAAAACGACGTAACTTCAGAACTATAGACCATATGGATAATTGACCTACTCCCGCCGTTGATGGGGTAAATCCACTGAATAGGATGGGGAACGGAACTCAGAGTAGTGTGTTTATCATACTTGGCCTCGTTCTGATTTCCGACGTAACTTCAGAACTATAGACCATATCGATAATTGACCTACTCCCGCCGTTGATGGGGTAAATCCACAGAATAGGATGGGGAACGGAACTCAGAGTAGTGTGTTTATCATACTTGGCCTCGTTCTGATTTCTGATTCCACGTCCGGTTCTGTGGATTTACCCTATCAACGGTGGGATTATGTCAATTATCGATATGGTCTATACTATATACCATTATAAAAGTATATACTTTTTGACAGCTTTTTCTGCAAGGAATCTATAAGTGACATTGTGTTTTAGGTAGGTGTGGATTGAATAACAATTTATGGCTGATCAAAGTTAGATATACATGTATTTCATCTTAACTTGATTTTTACTCATTCATTTTCACCCTGCCACAATTCTATGAAGCAGAGGAGCAAGTACGCTGGTACCCTCGATGTGGGCGCTTCACTATATGGTTCAGACTGCCCATCACCGCAGGTATTGGCTGATCAAAATTAGTCAAAATTTTGACCAGTAGAATTACACAACTTGACAGCTCACTCGCCCTATCAAACTACACGGCAAACGTTCGTGATTGGAAGGCTTTGGTGAAGAGGTTGACAAAATAGTGATGTTTACATGCGCGACCTCTGCATGGCGCCCCGCGTTTAACAACGCGTTACGAGCATTCGCGCAATCACCAATGCGTCACGCATGTTGTGTGTTTGACGCGGAAAACAAATGCCTTCAGGGCACGGGCCAATCAAGTGCTTAGATTCATTAGCGGATACCTGCGTCTTATGTCAGTGTGGAGTTGTTGAAGACATAAGAGGCCGGGGACCAGCGTAAGGAGCAAGCCCCAACAAACTATAGGCCTATGCATGGAAAGGTCTTGGCCTAAAGAGCACAAATCTGGCTTTAAGTGCATCCCAAATTTAAATCATTCAGAAACAACATCCCTTTATTGGCAACAGAATTAACTTGTTTAGTCACAATGTTTTCAGATTTACTCCTGCCTCAAAAACAATGTTATTTTTGAATTCCTTGAAGAAAAAGCTTTCCAAAAATGTATACTTTTGCTATGATAGGGTGTATAGTTCTCAAGTTGTGTCTGCACGAGGGTGCATTAACTTGAAATTTTAGGAATGTCAAGATCGGGGCACCCAGTTTATGACGCATGGCCATATGGTATACTTTTCTGTTGTTTTTCTAACTGAAGTAAGGCTTCAAAATACAATGTTTAAATGTTACATTTATAAAAAATATATATGGAACATGCCAAACTATACTCAGTTTGAACTTAAAATATTAAAGATGTGTCTATGTTTTAGAATTTGTACATGTAGTCAGTAATTTCTGGAATTTTATTTGTACATTTGCAAATTCATTTTGTTGACTGACAAATCAATCATTTCAGCATGTGGAAAATCGTGCTTTTTGCGGCCTATCAAACATAAACATTCTGTGGGACAAGTTTCCGTTACATTAATTATTCGGACACATTTCCTAATAAGCATGGATACTTGGTGACAAAATATTGATTGGTTACTGCATACTTGCCAACTGTTCCTATTTAAGAGGAACGGTCCTGTTTTTGGCATAAGAAAAAGGTAATTTTTACCAATCCGTTCCTCTTTTTGTAAAACTCACCCTATAGTAAAGTATAGGAAAATGGGAAATGTTCCTCTTTTTGGACAAAAATGTGCCAGTTTGTCCCTCTTTCCAGTTTTCAAATGTTGGCAAGTATGGACCGTTAGTTAACAAATATTTGGATACCCCATATATTTGGTGATATCCATCATTAATTATTCGTTCTTATTAGAAAATACATGGACTTGTTGCAATATGTTTTCACTGTGTATGTTATATAAAGAGATATCAATATGTTTGAGGCCCAACATTTTCATTACCATGTAAATAAAACATTTTCAAATGTATACAATATATTTAGTTGTGTTT